>OY856411.1:1481296007-1481316007 GCA_963693085.1 Alisma plantago-aquatica | reverse complement strand
GGTCTCAAAATCTCCCCTTTATTAGTAAATTTGCGCATTAAGCTCAATGTCTTAGTGTGGGAATAGATGAATGTGACTAGTTGCCTTCCCTTCTGGATAGCAGTCTTGATTCTTTGCTCTTTCCCAAACTCCTCAAGAATAAGATCAATCACATGAGCAGCACAAGAAGACCAAATAATGTGAGGGTATTTGGCCCCTAATAACCTCCCAGCCAATACATTTTCAGAGGCATTGTCAGTAACAATTTGGAGGACATTCTCTGCTCCAACTTCTTGAATGCACCCATCAAGAAAGTTCATAACATACTCTCCTGTGTGTGAATCAGCTGAGGCATCTATAGCTTTGAGAAAACATGAGCCTAACTCACAATTCAACAAAATATTCATCAAGCTCCTTCTTCTTCTATCACTCCAGGCATCTGTCATGATAGTGCACCCATATCTCTTCCACATGTCTCTATGTGGTTGGAGATCTGTCGTAGTTTGATCAACCTCTATCTTCAACAAAGTCTCACTCACCTCATGATATGTGGGAGGCTTGTAATTCTTGCCATATTGCCCAACAGCTTGGCACATAGCAAGGAAGTCATTGTTGCATATTGCATTGAAGGCTATGCCAGAGCGATAGACCCATCTAGCAACATATTGGTTCACTCTTTCTCTCTGCTTTTTGTCCATTGCCTCCTTTATTCCCACCTGGCGCATCAACAAGTCTGAAGCATGAGAAGAAGAGCGGTCAAGTGCGGAGTTGTCAAGTTGTTCTTCAATAGCAGGTTCTTTGCCCATGGTGACATTGACTTCATCACGGGTGGATGACACCCCTTTTGCCTTTTCAGCCTTTTTCTTTCTTATCTCTTCTAAATTCTGCATGATCTCCTGCTTTATATCATTATCAACAAGACGGCATGGGGCCACATTGCCCTTGACTTGCGCTAGGTGTTGTTTCAATCGATTCACTCCCCCTTTGATGTCTTTCTCACACAAGCCACAAATAACCCAATTAGTGTTGAATTTGTCTTTCTGATACCCGTACTTCCATGCCGGATCAGTGGAACCGATTGGAATGTAACGAGATTGAGGGGTTTCTTCAGACTGGGTATTTGTATGGCCTGCAGCTGAACCACCACTCTCCATCTACCCTAAATAAAACTAAACAAAGCAAGATCTAACAGTAAGACAGTAGAACAAACTGGACGCCATAACAATACAACACACAACAGTAAAACAACACATTACTAGCCAAATACACCATTTATCCAATTAAAACTGAAGAGTAAATCTACATTTATCCAATTAAGATTCCGGCAGGAGCAATCACCATAAGAAAACACGCTATCATAAATAGCCAAATACACTACCTTAACAGTAAAATCAAACTCAAACGTGAACATTAATACTTTGTAGTAAAATCAAGCATGAAGAGGACATGGATTGTCGTCCATTTTAGGGATCAGTAGAGAGGGAAATAAGTAAGGGAGAATGGAAAAGAAGAAGAATTGGGCTATAGGGATAGATGGATATAGGAGATTTCCGTCCATTTTAGGGGAGTAACAAATTCAATAGCCATACTGGGAATTGGCGTCAAAGGATTAAAGGGGAGAGAAGAAAAATCAAAAAGTGAGGAGAGGATTAGAAGCAGCAGTGGGTTAGGCAATGTACCTATTTCTCTCTGTAGGCCGACCTCAGGAAGGGAGGGGAGGAGGATGACTAGCGATTTGTATCCCGCACACCGCTCTACAGCAGCCGCCGTCACTGACGAAGCGCCTAGTCGAGTCGAGGGAGAACCCAGCTACCGTCGGGAGGAAGAAGAGGTGTCGCTGTAGAAGCTGTCGTCCGCCGCGGAGGCTGTGGAAGCCGCAGCCCTAGCCTCGAGCGAGTAGCTGTGGCAGGAGCACGAGACGTCGTTGGCTTTTCTGTCGTCAGGAGGAAGAAGAGTTGCCGCTGGAGAAGTTGTCGTCGTGAGATGGAGGTAGGCAGGAGGCGTCGGAGGTGGCTTCGTTGCCGCAATCACCCGCCGTGAAGTTTGCGGGAGCCGCAGCCCTAGACTCGCGCGAGAGTGAGAGACTGGGCGGGGAGTCTCGCGACTCGCGAAATGAGTGGGGGTCGGGGGGTGGTCAGGGTGTCGAGTGGTTCAGGTCTCATTAGTTGACTATTTTTTTTTAATTTGTGACGCTATATGAAATGCGGAGCATAGTCGGCCGCATATATGGGCCGCATGCCGCATATTCAGTGCAAGCCTAAAATGAGCACCGCCTACCTATATGCGCAGCGGATGAGGGACCGATCCGCATATGCAGCCACATATGCGGCCGCATGGGCCGCATTTCAGAACACTGGTCTTGATATGCAAACACACTTGAGTGTATTTGTGCGATCTGTACACTCGAGTGTATTGATATTCTAGCCTCTCTCTCTCTCTCTCTCTCTCTCTCTCTCTCTCTCTCTCTCTCTCTCTCTATATATATATATATATATATATATATATATATATATATATATATATATATAATATATATATATATATATATATATATCAACATCTACATACTACATATATGCATGACCGAAAAAACATACTACATATATGCTCAGACAATTACACATTACATGTCAATATGTATATATTTGCATATAATACAAATACACATTTAAAATATGCTACATATGTGGACACGTATATAGATATCTCAATAAATCATACGATCTACATATGCATAGATTGGAGAGTTTTAGATATGCATAATTGTAGATTCTACAATCTAATATATGATTTGATATGCTTGAAATTTTTATTTTTAAGCATACATGAGTAATTTAATAGAAAAAATCCAAAAGTATACATACTACATATATGCATGACAAAAAAAAACATACTACATATGTGCTCATACAATTACACATTACATGTTAATATCTATATATTTGCATATAATACACATGCACATTTTCAAATATATAATATTATATTTTATGTAAATTAATATATATATATATATATACTACATACTACATATATGCATGACCAAAAATAACATATTACATATATGCTCATACAATTACACATTACATGTCAATATGTATATATTTGCGTATAATACACATACACGTTTCAAATATGCTACATATGTGTACACGTATATAGATATCTCAATATATCATACGATCTACATATGCGTGGATTGGAGAGTTTTAAATATGCATAATTGTAGATTCTACAATCTAATATATGATTTTATATGCTTGAAATTTATATTTTTATGCATACATGAATAATTTAATAGAAAAATTCCAAACAGTATACTCCCACATATACTCTTGCATACCGCATATACTCTATTCAGTAGCCTCTCTGCCCTTGTACCGCATTTTAAAACCATATCGTAATCTTGCTTACTACAGGAGAATTGTTGGGAAGCTCATCTACCTCACCATAATTGAACATGATTTTCAATTTATCAGGTCACCCAAGCAATCTCAATATAGCATTGTCCAACAGATTCAAAGATGTCTGAAAGGAGCATGGAAAACAGGACTTATGTTTAATAGAACTACGACCCCACATAATTTCAATCTTCTTATATTTGTAATTTTGCTGAGAAGACAGGATATATGATTGAATCGACACTCAGATTTTTCTTTTCCTTGGTGGCCATCTAGTTTCTTGGCATAGCAAAAAGCAAGTTGTTGCCACCATGTCAAGCACAAAAGTAGAATATAGATCTATGCATGGTTATCAGACTCGAACCGAACCGGACGGTTCAACCGGTTGAACCGGGAACCGGTCCCTCTACCGGCTCGGTTCTCTCTAAAACCCGAAAATGATGTCTGACCATCATTGAACCGGTGAACCGACCGGTTGAACCGGTGAACCGGCGAACCGGTCCGGTTTCAGTCCAACCGGCCGGTTCTCTCACCCAGCCTATTAAGTGTCCAAGTGTGGTTCAAATCAGGGAGGGGGAGAAAAAACCCTGACTCTCCCGACTCCCCCACTCTCCTGACTAGCCCTAGTCTCCTCCATAGCTGAAGCTTGTCGCTACAAGGAGGTCCGTTGCCGCCGGAAGCCCACCGCAAACCTCCGAAGTTGCTGTGACCACCGAAGTAGCTGCTGCCGCTGCCTTGCAAATGATGTTGCCGCCAATGTTGCTGGCACAACTGCTCTCATTTGTCCCTATTGCACACTGCTTCCAGGTAACATCCTCCTTTACTTCTTCGTCTCCCTCCTCTCCTTCCTACAATCTTCTTCTTCTTCCACTCCAGGCGGCTAGGGCACTGCTTGCCCCTCCTCCCCTATTTTCTTGCTGCGATCTAGTAAAAATTGTTGAAACTAACACCTCCTCTCCCTCTTCGTTCTCCTCTCCCACTTCCTCTTCCGTTTCCTCCTGTTCTTCTACTCCTTCTACAATTGGGCTCTTCTTCCTCTATTACTTCACTACCTCTATTCCCCTTTGGTCCTTGCCTTATACTTCTTCTTCTTCTACCCTCTCCCAATAGGCCAGTACACATCTCAGTCTTCCTCTACTTGCTGTTGTTAATATCCTCTTCATCCTCTAATTCTTCCCTTCTTTAACTCGTCTTTTCCTTCTTTTCTTATGTGTCCGTCTTCTTCCTGTCATCATCTTCTTCGGCTACTACATCTACCCCTCTTACTGCTCAGATGTTCTTCCTTAACCAGTTAATTTATTTTCTAAATTTCCCTTGTCACCCCTTGCTCCTCCAGCTATCTATTCCTGATGAGCTTCATGTTGGCGCTTCAGCAAACATATGAATTTACTGCTGCGGGTTTATTTTACTGATTTGGCTACTGCTGCGTGGCTGCAATATGTTTTCTGCTGCTACACGGGTAAACTTCTCGACTCTCTTTTCTATCTGCAATACACTAATATGATGGTTACATTGGTATCTAATTAAGTCTACATGTAGTGTCGGTATCCTAGAACATATTATATCGATTGCTATGTTTAAACTTTTTTGGACAATTACATTATAGTGAGCAATTGTGCTATTGTTCATTTTTCATTTGTATATTTCCCATGATTATTATGCATATTTAGATTTTGATATTATTTATGATGTCATGCTGACGTCACCGGTTGAACCGGTCAGACCATCGGTTGAACCAATGAACCGAGAACCGAAGGCTTCACCGGTTCAAACCGGTTCGGTTATGACAACCATGGATCTATGGCTCATGCTTGCTAAGAGCCTTAAAGGATTAAGTATGTTATTTCTGCACTGAAAATACTAATCACTTCTCTAGCAAGACTCGAAGTGTGAGTATCAGGTACCTATTCACATAGCCAAGAATCAAGTTTTCCAATTTTCACGATTTTTTCTACAATTTCGGACAAACGTCGTGACAAAAACATCCACCCTAGTTCTGAAGTAAAATTGTTGTAGTGGGAGTACTCTTAATCAATATAACCATGTTGGCGTGACATATTTTTGGCATTTTAATTTAAGTTTACTCCCTCCCACAACCAACAAAACCCTGAAAAAGAAAGGTCAAAGTAGAACCTAGGGCCTAGGACGGAAGGAGCATGGCAGTTATCCTGAGGCCCTACCAAGCATATTGAAGTCAATTGTCATTTCGTTCAAAACATGGTAATGTCTGGAATGTTGTCCTTCCTCAAGTATGCAACCGAGAGCAAGTAGCAGACATTTTCACCAAACCCTTCACGCCATCTCTCATCAAGGTCATCCAAGTTGGAGTCACAACTTGAAGGGTGGTGTTAGCTGTAATGAGTTAATGCGCTTAGCCCTGTTTTCTATATCTTGTTAGTCAAGTATACTTTTCTCTCTTATTGTGTTCAGGAGGGGGTACACCACAATAAGGAGGAAGTCGCCTTACTTTATGCTAATATACCATGTGTTACATCCATTTTCCATAATAGTTATTTAGGAGAGTTACTTGTTGAATTAGGCACTTGTTTGTAAGTCCAGGTTTTTATGTTTTATTTTGTGTTTATATTATGACATTACCTAGCCAAATAGTCAGAAATGTCGAGTGAATTAGGGTTTAGTCATTTGTTAAAAATACCAGCATTGGGGTGTTTGCCCAGAGAGTATTGATTTGAATTTGTGTTTCCAGTAATTGGTTCCCCATCAAATAGGTAACATTTGTGTACATGATTTGACAGATTTAAATGCTTTAGCAATAGTGAGCTGATAAGACTGCAGTGGACTAAGGTTAATCTTTTAGGATTGATTGTTTGTCTTTCTGTTGCATGATTATTTCTGGAAATCAAATGGACATAGTTGTCATTGCTGGAAATGGCATATCTTATAAAATACTTACTTTGCAAGTCATAACATCTGCCAAAAGCATCATATGGCGAATGTCAATATTCATTCCATATTGAGATATAGTGTACTTTATTTCATCAATAATACACTTCCTTGCTGCTTCAATGCCAAGTGTATGCTGGATCTCTATTATATGATTACTTTTAGTTTCTGTTCCCTTGACTCCAGTAATTCCCATAACAGCTTGAAGGGTTCCCATGTCACCTCCACGGGGTGTCCTGCAAAACACAAAATTTTGTATTATTCACGAGTTACATATATGATGATATAATGATTTTGTTTGCAAGTGCAATAAATTTAATCACTTATGCAAGATAGCAATTATTCAATATTAAGCATACAATTTTTCAGGAAAATTGCATAATGTGCCTTCATCTAACCGTTCTTTCCAGCCATGTCAAATATGGACTGAGGAAAAGAAATTAAGTACAATGCTAAAATGCTGAAAAACAGTGACTCATTTTAAGCATCATCGTCTAGCTAACTTATAGTACCTCTTGTCGATGTCTCAATCTTTTGGTAAGAGGCGATGCTACAATATATAGATATAAAGTGTTAAATGAATCCACCTCCAAGATCCATCTACCACAAATAGGAAACATAAAATAATAAGTCAATGGGTCATGTCCCTAGCCCATAAACACACAGATAACTTCACAACAACCATCTGCATACTTTTTTTTTGGTCGGTCAAAAGGCGTGTTACTATATACCAAAAACATTGGGCACAAGGTACCCCAATACAAACCAGAAGCTATAAAAGCTCACTCTAGGATCAGATACCCCACGCAGGGGGTAAAACAAAAAAAAAATACAAGACAAAGAAACCAGAAGGCAGGAAGACCAGAGAACTCAACAAGATTAAAACGAGCAAACCATCTAGAAGGAAGCCAGGTAAGAGATGTAATTACATGCATTAAGCTCACCCACAAAAAGTAAAAACAACTCTAAACCAGACATCCTCCAGAGAACCTGCCAGAACTTAGCTTGAAAGCTTCTGCTCTTCACCGACAGCATAAGCACCAGGTTCCTAGCTGGAAAACCGTCCACCTGGGAACCCAAGAAGAGACCTAGGTTTCCAACGAACCCTGAAACTCCAGACATCTATGCATCCAAGCGTCAAAGCTATTACAGGGAACAACCAAACTCTGACTCGGTTGAAGAGGAGGTGAGGCAGGTTGAAGACTTTGAAACCTCCTCCACTAGCATTAGATACACCCACAAGGTATGAAGGAGAGAAGACAAAGCCTAGGCAACCTTCATCATCGACTCAAGACCAGAGCCAGACCGTTTGGACCCTGATAAGCTTGAAGAAGAGGTCAGCCATCACTAGCATACCATCGAATACCTGGAAAGCAGCATCCGGGAACAACAGCCAATCGGCTGCTACACCCCTTGGGCTATCTGCTACGTCGTGAATGGAGTCCCAGAATAGAGCACCGTCGCCGGTACGCGTCACCTGGAGGGTATGGGAGCCCTGTCAGGCCCGACTGGAGAACCAGTCCATCCTGAAGGCAAGCTGTCATCCCCATTGTGGACTGCCAACGACCCCTAGGCGCACGACCGCGAGGGCGACCAACGACAGGTCGGGGAGGCGCCAGCAGCCGCAGCCGAGCAGGTCGGGAGTGGCCCACCATCGCCCACAGGCCTGGCAGCCACGGAACGTTGGGGGAGACACGCCGTCGGGAACAGGGCACAGCCATCACCGCCATTGTCGAGCGCTTCAAGATCGGGATCGATGTTCGCCATAACTGGATCAGCTCCAGGAGGCAGCACGGGGAAGGAGGATCGCAGGATCTAATGAGGAGGTCGAGAACCCCTCATCTTCGCCCGGACGGATCAGCAACGTGGAGAGTCAGACCTAGGGCGTGGCTCCTCTCCACCTGTCGCTCTTGAACAGGGTGGAGTCGACCAGGTCGAACACACCACTACGGCCCTTGATCGACCTCCGACGCACCGCAACCCATCGCCTCCATAACCCAACTGTAAGGCGACCCAAAGACTCCGACCCGGAGCAGCGCTCGTTCTCCATCACCTCGTTCTCCATCACCAGGGACCCTCCTGATCTGACTAGATCTAACACTGATGAAGCCAGGGGGAGGAAGCAACAAGGCGCCGCTCCCTCCCCCCAGCGAAGGCCGCCGGAGGAGATCTAGAGAGAGGCGAGAGCACCCTAGAGAGAGAGAAACCCTGGGAGGAAGCAACCCGGTGATCTACAACCATCTGCATACTTACAAATACATATTAGGTATATGCCCAGTTTAATTTTGTATCCAAATTCATAAGTCACTGTTTTGAAACCAAATCTTCAGAATTGATAAGAAACAAATCTTTTATCCTCCATAAGTAAGCAAATGCCCTAGACATGAGTCTAAACATGGATATCCCAACACATGGGCTAATCAGGCCTCTGCTGACTACACCGACGAAGAGATTGCCGCAACATCCACTACTTCTAAGGATTGGATCCGCTCTGAACTAGAAGAACTGCTCCAAGAGAGACTCCCTGCTCAGATTATGGCGGCACACCCTAATGATGATTATGCTTTTTTCGTTTCCTCGGCTTCCTATGGTAAAATCAAATGGGATATCAATTTTGGTGCTTCTACTCATAATTCTGGCAATTATAAACTCTTCTTTGATATGACTGCTACATCTACTATTCCCAGTCACCGTAGCGGATGGCACTCAATCCCCACTACAAGGGATTGGAAATATTTGAACATCGAATAATTTTTGCTCAGATTTGCCTAAATATGTTCCCCACTTTCCTCTAAATCTACTTTCTGCTAGTAAAATTATAAAACAACTTCAGTGCTCGATTACATTTGACCTTGATGGATGTGTCTTTCAGGATCTTCCCATGAGGATGAAGATCGGTTTGGGCCATGAGGAACTAGATGCTTATACTACCTTGATACTTCACACACTGGTGTGTTGCTATCTTCATTTGTTTCCCGACTTCAGTGGCACTATCGAACGGGTAATCTGTCAGCCTCGAAGATCAAGCACTTCATTCCGTCTATATCTAAGACTTTGTTTAAATGTGAAGCATGCCAACTAGGAAAACAAACTAGATGTTTGTTTTTGTTAAAAATGTTTTTTCCTCAAAATTTATTTTTGATATTGTGCATGCTGATATATGGGGAGCATGTTCAGTAACGAGTGTGATAGGATTCCGTTACTTTATGACCTTTATTGATGATTACTCTCAGGTTACTTGGTTGTTTTTACCTAAAGACAGGGCACATATTCTTGACACAATTACTTCCTTTTTGTTGAAATTCAAACTCAATTTTATAAGCCCGTCAAAATGTTTCTGACAAACAAGGCCCTCAATTCATGCAACACTTTGTCAGTACTTTTTGTAAAAACGTTGGCACCATTGATCTTACATCATGTTCCTATGCTCCTCAACACGATGTGTTGCCGAGAGAAAGAACCACCATCTTCATGAAGTTGCTCGGACAATTATGTTTCATTATCAAGTCCCTAAGAGGTTTTGGCCTGATGTTGTTTCTACTGCATGTTTTTTTGATAAACCGAATGCCCTCCTCTATTTCGAACAACCGAATTTCATTTAGTATTTAGTACCCCGAGGCTCCTCTATAATCTGTCCCGTATAATTATTGGAAGTACCTACTTTGTTCGCAATCTTCAGGCAGGGTTAACCTGACCCGAGATCTATAAAATGTATCTTCTTAGGGTAATCTAGAACTGAAAAAGGGTACAACTGTTATGAACCAGTAATTAAGAAATAATTTTTTAACGTGAATGGTGTTTTTTGAAGATACACCGTACTTTTCCAATATGGGTTCGACTATATCTACGGATTTGCTAGTTGATACCCCTCTTCATGTACTTGTTGCACCGCATTCTCCAAAGCTTGTCGTCGTTCCTTTCAAGGTTTACCAAATACATTGCAAGATTGCAATATTTCCCCTCCCTCAACCAATCCTTTATCTTCGTTGGCAAATCATGACACCAATCAAGTACCTTCTGACTTGGATATTCCGACTGGCTTACAGAACGGGGGTGCACTCTTGTACTTTAAATCCGATAAGCAAAATTTTGTTCTGATGCTAATCTTGGTTCAAGTTTTGTCAATTTTATTACTGCTCTTTCCACTGTATTTGTTCCTAAGACCGCGGTCAAAGCCCTGAGTTGTCCTGTCTGGCGTCGTTTCATTGAGGTGGAAATGGAAGCTCTTTATACACAACATACATGGGACTTGGTAGATGGTCTGCTCATGTCTCGCCTATAGGATGTAGATGGATCTCTATTGTTATCACCATGATGACACGGTTGAATGTGTTAGGGCTCTCCTTGTTTCTTAAGGCTATACATAGACATATAGCATAGATACTTTTGAGACTTTCACGATTGTTGCTCATCTCAATTTTATTCGTGTACTTATTTCTGCAATTGTCAATAAATGTTAGCCTTTGTTCCAATTTGATATCAAAAACTCTTTCTTGTATGGCGATCTACATAAGGAGGTGTATATGGAGCAACCTACTAGATTTGTAGCTCGGGGGGGTGTTCTAAAATTTTTCGCCTACAGAAAGCCATTTATGGACTAAAACAAAGCCCAAGAGCTTGGCTTGATAAATTAAGTCAAATTCTTGCGAAGTTTGACTTTAAACGCTCGCATTCTTTATTTGTGAAAAAAAATTAATGTTGGGCTAGTTATTGTGATTGTTTATGTGGATGATATCATCCTATCTGGGAGTGACCATCAGGTTATTCAAGCTACCAAGGAATATTTAAGCAAACACTTCATTATTAAAGATTTGGGAAAATTAATGCTATTACCTCGGAATTGAAGTATCGCATGCCTCTTCTGGAGTATGTCTATCTCAGCACAATTATATCCTTGATCTACCAAAAGAAACAAGTATGTAGGGCGCCAAGCCATGAAGCACACCTATGGATCGTAACATTAACAAGGATGATGATTCTTCTCCTTCATATCTTGATAGCAAGTAGTATAGAAGACTTGTGGGTAAGCTCATTTACTTGACTGTTACTCAAGCAAATCCTGCATCTGTTGTTGGGACTTGTCAATAGGTGTCTTGATAAACCTCAACAATGTCATTGGGATGTTGTTTGTCACATTCTCAAATACTTAAAAGGCTCCCGTCGAAAAGGTCTTCTATAAAAGAAAAATGGGCATTGCAAGATTACTGCATTTTTTATTCTAACTATTAGCAGGGCAGATCATAAATCTACCTCAGGCTACTGCACTTTTGTAGGTAGTAATCTTGCCACTTGGAGAAGTAAGAAGCAAATTGTTGTGCAGTTGTGGCTAGATCTAGTGTTGAAGCCGAGTATCAAGCCATGGCTCATGCTACCTTTGAGTTGATGTGGGTTCAAGACTTGTTAAAAGAATTTGGAATATGTGATTTTGAGCCTATACCTATGTATTATGATAACAAAGAGGTTATATGTATTGCAAGCAATCCCACATTCTATGAGCACACCAAACACATTGAGGTAGACTGTCACTTTGTCAGGAGCTTATTCTATCCAAGCGCATATCCACTCCATACACTAGGATTGAGGATAATCTTGCTGACATCTTTACAAATATGTTGCCAAGGACAAGATTCATCTCTATGGTGGACAAGATGGGCATGCATGATATATATGCTCCAGCTTGAGGGGGAGTGTTAATATATTTAGTTTTCTATTATATATTTTGCACCTTTCAGTATCTTGTCTTTTATCCCATATTGGTGAACTTTGTATTACTGATCTCTCCTATCCTATATAAGGAGAGGAGAGGGTCTATGCTTGTTTTAGTCATCTCAATAATAGAATCCATTATTCTTCACAATCTTCATGTCACTAATTTTTGTGTGTAACCACATCTCGATGAAGACCATGTATTGTGCTATATATATAATATACATATTGAATATGTATAATGATATCAGTCTTTATAAGAAAAATGATTAGCCCACACTGACCTAACAATACTAAATTTGAGTTGCACAAAATCTCAATTGTTTCAAATTTAAGTTTGCTTTTATAATTCTACTGGACCTAGAGTTGGTAAGGTGCTGCCTTAGGATAAGCTGCAGATGGTTTTGCAGAGACAGCAAGAAGAAAAGGGTAAAATATGAGGTACTTTGCAACTTGGTTTGGCTTTGGAAAGCATTAGCTCTTTATTGAATGGTTGTCGTATGAGGACTTAAATCTGGGAGCCTTTGCTTGAATGTTTACTAATATGTTTAAAACAAAAAATAAGAGAATGTAAATGAATATTTTCAAAAGTAAAATGAACTTCTTGTTTGATTTCTCAAATTATATCAGCAGTTCATACAATCCTGTAATTATTTGTTCTTCAAAAGAATATATCCTTCACGAAGGACTGATTTGAGAATGAGGAATTAGTGGATCCACTTGTTGCCTGCTTCATTTTATGGGGTAGAAACAAAGCATTGGGTCAAACTCTTGTTTGGTGCCAAGGAAACAGCTAGAAATAGTAATTCACTTCGTGGAAAGGGTAGAAGAGCTGAACCTAGCATGAGACACAATATGCGTTGTGTATGGTTATTACATTTCAAATGGGAAATTCCACTTTGTATAGAGAAAGGAGCCTCATGCAAAATACTAAATAAGGTGCTAAATATCCATATTGATTGATTAGGGAAAATGCATCCTCCACATGAGAGGAAAGTTAACATGGTTTAACAATATCCCAATATAGGATCCTACACTCTTAAGGATGGTAAAGTGTTTCTACTATTTCAAGAGTTGACATTCCAACGTGGGATCCTACATGTTGCATCATTAATTCCTACATGCCCTCACGACGTGCATCAATCATGCATGCACGTCAGAGGAAAAAATAGCAGACTTGCTCTGATACCATGTTGTTGGTAATCACGATTCTCTTATTGCTTAATGTTACTAATAGATTGGGTCTTCTTATATTGGAGAGGAAGTGGTATAGTGTATCACCAGTACAAGTTAAGATATAGGAGAGATCGGCCCATAATCCATTTTTCGTAAAACTCTAACAACTTTATATTATATAAAGTATAAGCAAGTGTCTAAGGAACTATAATCACAATAGTATGATGTTAATGTGAGGCTAAAAAAAGATTTTCAACAAGCTTTTGATATATTTTGAAGACATGGTTGGTAACTATTCTCACAGCATATGCAATGTTATAGCAAGTCAGACTGAGACTGAGAATTTGACCCCCAAAAAAGACTCAGACTGAGAAGGTTTCAAAAACTTTTGGATCTGTGATTTTAAAAGAGTCTTGACTGTCAGGAGTCTCATAGTGTTTTTATTATAGGACATTTTTACTTGCTCGCATCCAACTTTGGCAATTTATATATATAGGTTAAAGTGCTCACCAGTTTTGATTTCTATACAGTAAACGAGAAACATGTCAGACATACCCTTCGATGAACAACTTGTGATTTCCCCCTTCTGAGCTTATAATTGCTCTTTCAACAGAAGGAATGCCCTGAAAACAGAAGCAAAGACTAAAATGAGTAAAAAGTGTACGGTGCACACTTACCTGCTATATATGTAAAAACCAGTCAACTAATAAATCTAAATGATGAAAAAGTAAAAAGGGTGTTCTCAAATATACCTTTACAATAACCTTTGGAAGAATGGATTGTAGAATGCGCAATTCAGTTTGGATGTCTTTCTCACCTGGCATGGTGATTTTTATTTTAGAGATGCTAGAAGCTTGGACATGCTGCATGTCATGAACAGCTTGCATACTTTTCAAGTGAACATAAGTTTATACTGAGAATACAAAAACTACGAACATCCTCACCTCATTTTTCAGTTTACATTTTTTTATTTTTGCATCATCTAGAATCGACTGCTTTACAGAGTAGGCAGAAATTTCCATGAAGAAAGCTTCAATAAGATCCATATCAAGCACAACAGATATGTATGGCTTACTGGATTCCATTATAGCCTTTATGCCTTTAGAAACCTGTTTCATCAAAGCAGTACATTCATCAATAAGCAAAACTGAAAACCATCACAGAGACAATGTGCCAAATTTCAATCAAGTATATAACAGTATAACTATTACTACATCAGTAGTATACAAAAATGGCATTTTTGATTTAAGGAAGGGCAATGAAAACATAGCAGTTGACAAAATCCGGCAGAGTACCTAGAAGTTGAAGTGACAGAGGACAAGAAGATTACAAAAATATTGAGGACTGAATAACTATATTCCACAAAACAAACAGCACTATTCATTTGATTTGCCAAGCACGTTTCAAGGCATGATAAAGGGGGCCTTGAGAAAGCAATTTTGCTCAATACCCAAAAGGACATTATCAAATCAGTAAACTGAATTCAGTACCACAAGATATATTTTAGAAGTTTTAAATCATAATTGCTTCATACTAATAAAGCAACGTAAGAGCAAGTTGGAAGACTCAAACATATGTCTAATGATCATATGACCACAGATTGATGTGAACAGGATGATATAAACGAATGTGTCAAAGTTGCCATCTGTAGTAGTTATGTTCATGTACTCTTTGATGTAAAATCAAAACATTTTATCGAAACCGCAGATCAATGTTTATGGAACAAAATGAGATCCATCCAGTGAAATGGTAGAATTTGCAGGATGTGTTAAACACAAATCTTGAATCTCAAAAAGTGAAAATGCAGGATGTTTGTCTTTGGTAGTGGATTGCTATACCGGGAAAATTTGTGAAGCACTTTGGGTCTTTTGAAGATAAGTCTGCAGGAAAATATCTGTGTATGGCTGATGCTTTGGGTGTACCCTGTCAAGCAATAGGCTTTCTAGGAAATCACTAACAGAATGCTTGGTCACTACAACATATAATAAATAAATGTTGTTGAGATGAATTACCATATATAGCTTTTGGTCTTTGTATGTGAAGGCAATTTTATATGTCCATGCACCCCCCCCCCCAACTCACACAAAAACGATACAGAATTCCAATCAGAACACCTCCACAGATGTGCAGCAGCAGCGACTCACATGATGAGGAGAAAATTTGTTGGACTAAATATATCAATCATATAACCAAGCTTATGTTTGCACAAGAACCATCGGGTTGGGGTCATGCACCTGATCAGCCACCATGCCACACTAGTTTCAATTAAGTATTTCAATACTTTTTCTTATGCTACAATAGACTGATGTTCAATTTTGTAAGCTGTAATAGATTGTGCTTGAATTTTTATAAGATAATTCCTTATATCACCAAAGTTAGCATAGATGTATGCATCAAAATAGTTCGACTTCTATTCACTCACACATGTAGGACCTTGTCCCCAACATCAATATATGATTTTATTGCTAAATAGTTGTTTCGTTTATTGACTTGTAGATATGTATTCATTCGTGAGTTCCTTAATACTCACTCGCGAACCAGCAATGCATTTATACAACCTGTCATCCTTATCCCACCTAGAGGTCCTACCATCATATATAATATATATATATATATATATATATAATCATCTAAGCCTCAATCCCAACCATGTTGGGTCGGCTACATGGATCCTTCTTTTCCAATCAGCTTTGTTATGGGCCATATTCCGATCAGACGTAAAGATTTAAAATCTATCTTTATAAGCTCTTCCTAGGTTAATTTAGGCATGTCTCTTCTTCTTCTAATTGTGCTTGACTCAATAGCATTGCTTTGTATAGGTGTCAGTTATCATAGTGCCCGCCTAAGGCCTTTTAAGCCAATTCAAGGCTAATTTATTGTATTTGATCAAGTGCAATTATTTTGTGGTTGAAATGCATCTGATTTATGCAAAATGAGGTCAAATTAGGGAAAATTAGGTTTGATTTGGGGAAAACAGGCATGATTTGGGGGAAATGTCTACTTTGGGGGAATTAGGCCTGATTTGACCATGTACGGCCTCATTTAGATAAATATAGAAAAATTAGGGCTAGTTAGGTTTGTTAAGGTCATGTGATGGAAATTAGATTTGATTTTAGGCCAAACTACGTCAAAATTAAGCAGATCAGGTCTGATTTGGCGAAAACAAGTCTAACTTGGGGGAATGGGTCTGATTTATAAGATTAGGTCTGATTAAGCAAATGAGATCTTGTTTAGGTCAACATAAGGAAATTTTGGGTAAGTTAGGCCTGATTGGGTCAAAGCAGGTTTCATTTAGGTCAAATCATGTCAAATTTGGGCACATTAGCTCGAATTTGGGGAAAACAGGTATGATTTAGGGGAATAGTTCTAAACTGGAAAGATTTGGCCAAATATGGTTTCATTTAGGTCATAATATGATAAATTTAGGGAAATTGGGTTTGATTAGGCCATGTTATACAAAATTAGGACTGGTTTAGGCAAAATTAATGTAAACTAGGTAAAATTAGATCAAATTTGGATCAAATGAATCCAAATTAGGGCCAATTAGTTCTAGTTTAGGTAACGTTAGGTGTGATTAGTCTAAATTTTATGTAATACTATGATGTAATATCATTATTTAATATTTACATATATGAAAATATGACTATCAATATTAAAAAAATCATGATTATTTCTAAAAAAGTCAAAACGCCAGGGCGCCCGCCTAGGCGCCTCCTCAAAAACACCTAGTGTCTAGCCGCCTTAACTACTATGGTATAGGTGTGATTATGTATTGCACATGTCATACCATCTCAGTCGACCCTCTTGTACCTTGTCCCACTGAAGAAAATGTCCCATTTCAATGTCATTTCGATGGCCACAGAAACAGAAATTTTGAGATATTTCGACAAAAATTTCGATCTACTAGTGTAGATCTACTCAAATATGTAAAAATATTTCATATTGGATATGTAGGGGGTGGGGTATCGTCATTTGTGAACGAATGACCTTCAACTGTTACGATGGGCATTTCAATGAGGAATTTTGATGTCAATTTTCAAAGGTGAAATCAACGATTAAGTCATTATAGTTTGCAAAAACAATATATAGACTTAAAATACACAAAATTGTACAAAAATATATGCTCTAGGTAGTATATAGTATATGAAAAAGTATAAAAAATTCGATGATCTGCTTGTTTTGAGAGTTTCGACAGGTCCATTTTGATGTCTGATTGCCAGCGATAGATTAAATTGGCGAAATTTCATCAACAATTTGAACATTGCCTTGTCCTCAATGCTCACCGTTCCCACATTGTTCATGGCACAGTCATTTCTCAAGCAATCTTTTCTTGTCTTCCCGCAGATCCATCTCAGCATACACATTTTGGACACATTCATCCTGTTGAGATCTTGTTTCTTCACCACCCAACATTCATTTCCATATAGCATGGTTGACTGTATAGTGGTTCTATAAAACTTACTGTTTAATTTAAGAGGGATCTTCCTGACACATAATACTCTAGCTGCACTCTTCCATTTCAACCATCCTACAGTGAGCCAGTGACAAACATCACCATAAACATCCACACTCATTCGAATAATAGAAATCAAGTAATGAATTTTATCATATTTCGGTACATCCACTCCGTCCAACTTGGCCCCGCTATTCACGATTCTAGATTGGCTGAAATTGCAATACATATATTCAGTTTTGCTCCTAATCATCAATCCAATTAATTCCAACGCATTTCTCCAAAGTTTCGACTTTATCATTCAATCCATCTTTAGTTACGTCAATCAACACAATATCATCATTAAATAACATGCACCAAAGAATATCATCCTTAGCATGCTCTGTCAACTATGCATAACAAAAACAAATAGAAATGGGTTGAGTGTTGATCCTTGATGTAACCCAACTGTAACAGGAAATGTTGGTGTCTCTCCTCCAGGAGTCCCCTCAGTTGTAGTTGAGCTATCATACATGTCTTGAAACAAGTCAATGTATTGGATCGACACGCCCTTTTCCTTCCAAACGATGCACACTACACTTCCTTGGGTACTCAATCATAAGCCTTTCTTAAATGAATAAAATCATATGAAAATATCTTTTGTATTCTCTATACTTTTCCATATGTACTTTTCTCACCTAGAGATCCTACCATCCTAGAACATATTATTTTTGCATAAATTTGTGTCTTAAGTCTATATACTGTGCTATAATGACTTAATTCATTCATTTCACTACCAAATTTGACATCGAAATCCCCATTGAAACAATTCAACTTTCTTGACTCAAGCATGAGGAGACCCGCTTACATATCCAATATGATATAGTATTGCATATTTGAGTAGATCTATACAAGTAGACCGTTCTGGTAAAGTTTCATTGACTAATTTGCTCAGTTGGTCATCGAAACGCCAAGAATGCATCTACCAAAACTTCCGCCGAAATTTGTCAAAAAAAATGTTTGTGATCACAAAATTGACGTCGAGATCGGACATATTCTTCCTTGGTCATACCATCTGCCCCCACGAGTTACAAGTGTATTTTTTACAAAATCTGAGTAGTGGTTCGAAAAAACTAGGTCCTAAGTCTAATGGTACAACTTATTGGAATATTCAAGAGTGTAAAGGGTTATAGGTGTTACGTTTCTTTGTGTCTTTTCCTTATTTTTTTGGTGTAATCTTGACACACCTTTCTTTGCGGATTCACCTTTTTCCAAATCCAAACCTTACCGCCGGTGATCTCCTTTCCGGCCATCACATATCCACTGTCATCGCTGCATCATTACCCACCGCCTTCCACCTATGATGCCCGTATTCCACGAACAACAGCAGTGTTGCTATATCCCCAACGCCTCCGATCAGCATCCATCCAGCAGCAATCTTGCCGCCGGCCAACAATCATAACCACCGGCCTCCAAGCAGACAACTCTGCCCCTTCGCCGCCTATCAACGCCACTATCACCATCTAGCAGCAGCCATCATCACCATCAAGTAGCAATCAGCGGCCGCCAACCTACTACCCGCCGTCCAGAAAGATCTCAGTACTACCGACATCAACTCGATAGTACCGAGTTCTGCACAAGCGATCTCCTGACGTCCTCATCATCAGCCTTCATCGTCGCTCGTAGAGAGGTTCCGCCCTTGGCTCCGCATGCATCCTCTTGGCATGCAATCTCTAGAGCCGTGTAGGAGACCCTTTGTCACCTCCTCCGTTACGACCAAGTGCTACATCAAATGAGTGACATAATCTGGCCATTTTTTTGCTACATCCCGCAAGTTGCTGCTCTTCATCACCTTCCCGGCTATCTTCATCACTCCACCATCACCTCCCATCTATGTCTACTCCTAGTTACTAATTCCCCCATATTCATTATGCCTATTCGGATCCTTAATTGGTCATCTAATCGGATCCAAGTTTTAGCCTCTAGAAGTTGTGGCAAATTGTCTTATTATTGAGATGATTAAAAACAGAGTACAGGGGTTCTCTTATAAGACAAGAGAAAGACACATGGTTTAATTATAAATCATGTGGGATAAAACAAGACATAGGAATAACAAGGAAAAGAGAAAAATAGACTAAGTAAAAACGCAGGAAAGTCTATATACTAATACTCCCCCTCAAGCTGGAGCGTAGATGTCTAGCATGCCCAGCTTGGATGTCATAGCAGTGAACCTCGTCCTTGGTAGAATCTTTGTGAAGATGTCAGCCACCTGATCAGATGTATGAATATAGGGAGTAGAGATTTGGCCCGATAGAACAGCTTCGCGAACGAAATGACAATCCACCTCAATGTGCTTGGTCCGCTCATGGAAAGTAGGATTACTAGCAATGAA
The DNA here is from genome assembly GCA_963693085.1 of Alisma plantago-aquatica. Taxonomy (NCBI): domain Eukaryota; kingdom Viridiplantae; phylum Streptophyta; class Magnoliopsida; order Alismatales; family Alismataceae; genus Alisma; species Alisma plantago-aquatica. Next base: position 1,481,296,017 of record OY856411.1, on the reverse strand, counting down.
GGTAGCTGCT
>OY856411.1:1481278507-1481291007 GCA_963693085.1 Alisma plantago-aquatica | reverse complement strand
CGGCGGGGGAGCGTTGCGGACCGGCGGGAAGCCTCGTTGTGCTAGCCACAGTCCCTGTTGCCGCCATCGCTGGAGCTGCTTCTCTCCGCCTTCCTTGCAGCATGCCGCCGGAAGCACGCCTGAATCTTTGAGATATTTGATCATGGATTATTACTTATTAGTTTATTACTATTTAGTTTAGTTAGTATTTACAATTGTGCACTTGATTACATCAATATGATTTTCTTATGTTTGTGTCTCCTTTATATGTTGAGTTTGCAGAATTTTTAATATTTATATATTAATTAATTACTTATGACGTCATGCTGACGTCACCGGTTGAACCAGTCGAACCACTGGTTGAACCAGTGAACCGGAGGCCTCACCGGTTCGCTCACCGGTTCGGTTCTGACAACCATGCCTATATGTATATATAGGTATATATATACTTATATGTATATATATGTATATATAGGTATATATATACTTATATGTATATATATATGTATATATAGGTATATATATACCTATATATACATATATATATGTATATGTACATATATGTATATGTACATATATATATGTATATGTACATATATATATATGTATATGTACATATATATATGTATATGTACATATAGATATACATATCTATATGTACATATATATATGTATATCTATATGTACATACACATATGTATATCTATATGTACATACACACAGTGTTTTAAAAATCGGTGTATGCGGCCGCTTAGTGCGGACCTCCAAAAAACCGCATAATCAAAATCGGTCCAAAAAGCGGTCCAAGCCGCATAATCGGCCGCATACAAGGCCGATTATACCCCGATTTTTAGTTAGAGATATTCTGATTTCTTCTTTTATACATTTACATTCATTTATGTTTGTTTAAATTTAGATTAATGTGCATTTTTGTATTTATTTAAGTTGTGATGATTGCATATTTGCATCCATTATTCTTGTAATTGTACTATTTAGATACACAATTGCACAAATTAAATATGTAAATTATGATTAATATATATATATAATTAATTAAAAAAAATCCAAAACCGCATATATACTTCCGCATATACTCCGGCATACCGCATATACTCTACAAGGTGACCTCTCCGAACGCATAACGCATACCGCTTTTTGAAACAATGCATACACATATGTATATCTATATGTACATATATATATGTACATATATATATATAGAGAGAGAGAGAGAGAGTCAGGCTAGAATACACTCGAGTGTACGGATCGCACGAATACACTCAAGTGTGTTTGCATATCAAGACTAATTTTTGCAAAATGTAAACCGTTGATCGTCACCGTCATACTATAACTAGGCTACATACAAATTTTGAGCCCATTTGGATGAGTTTAAGTCACTCATCTAAGGGCAACAAAATCGACGCGCGTAACTAATTTGAAATGTATAATTTTTACGGTCTTCATAACATGAGCTATACATATCCAAATGTGCTCAAATTTTGTGTATGAGTTGTTCATGAGATGTTTAATAAGATCAACGGATTCGATTTTCAAAAAAAATATTGCATCATGATAAACTACTTGAGTGTATTTCGCTCCGGATACACTCGAGTGTATTCTAGCCTGACTCTATATATATATATATATATATATATATATATATATATATATATATATATATATATATATATATATATATATATATATATATATATATATATATATATGTATATTTACATACACATATGTATATGTACATACACATATGTATATGTACATACATATATATGTATATGTAAATGTACATACATATATATGTATATGTACATATATATATGTATATGAACATATATATATGTACATATACATATACATATGTATATGTATATATACATATGTATATATGTATATAATACATATGTATATATGTATATCTATGTATATATATATATAATACATATGTATATATATATATATAATACATATGTATATATATATATATATATATATATATATGTATCAGTGTTTTGAAAAGCGCCCCAGGCGCCCGCCTAAGCGGCCGCTTGAGCGGCCAGGAGGCTCAACCGCCTGGTTACAGCCTTGAGCGGCCGCCTAAACCCGCCTGGCCCGCCTGATTCTTTGTTTTGGGCGCCCGCTTATGGCCGCCTAAATTTTAGGCGCTGGATTTTTGTACAATTGCTTTCTCTTTTCATTTTTTTCTAATCAAATGTTGTTGCTGCTACTATATATTGACTTTCCTAGTATCTATCTATGTGCATGAGTGACTGTATTACCATGTAATATAATGTGCAATACTAGGAGTCTGTAATAATGTAATACATTATTGTTGTACATTGTTTAATATGAAACATTACTGTATAATACATTTTATAATACAATAATACATACATAAATATCTACTTATCTACTACAAATTGTATTTCTTTACTTTCTACCTTATATAACTATAATGTACTAATACATTCTATAGTGTAATATATATTCTGTTGTTTAATGAAAAATATTATATATATTCTATTTGTTTACTGCATAAGCTACATTACAATATATATCTTCTACTGCTTACTGCATTTTAGTATATATAGTTATAAATATATTCACTACAGTAAAAAAAACAATTTGGGTATTAGTAATACCCAAATACCATATTACAACTGTGTTAAAAACTATCTGGGTGCTTTATTTTGTTGTGTAGGCTGTATAGATAAGTCTAAAACTTGCTTTATATATATATATGTATATATATATATATATATAAATATATATATATATATAACTTATATACAAAATGTGTATCTTTTTATCAAATTATAGAATAATTTCGGTATCCGCTTTTCAAAAAGCGCCCTCCTGAGCGGCCGCCTGGCGCTCAAGCGGCCACAAGGTGCTCTTCGCACGCCTCCCGCTTTCTAAAACATTGATATGTATATATATACACTCACAAATACACGTATGGGTGTCAATATATATATATATATACACACACACACACACACACACATATATATGAGCGTTCATTCATTGCCCACTCAAGTAATTTTTCATGATGCAATATTTTTTTCAAAATCTAATCCATTGATCTTCTTAAACATCTTGTGAATAGCTCATTTTCATGATGCAGTGTTTTTTTCAAAAATCTAATCCGTTGATCTTCTTAAACATCTTGTGAATAGCTCATATACAAAATTTGAGCACATTTGGACATTTATAGGCCATGTTATAAAGATCGTAAAAATTATGCATTTCAAATTAGTTTCACGCGTCGATTTTGTTGCCCTTGGATGAGTGACTTACACTCATCCAAATTGGCTTAAAATTTGCATGTAGCTTAGTTATAGTACGACAGTCAAGATCAATGGTTTACATTTAGCAAAAAATGGTCTTGATATGCAAACACACTTGAGTGTATTCATGCGATTTGTACTCTCAGTGTATTCTAGCCTGAATATATATATATATATATATATATATATATATTTATATATATGTATATATATATGTATATATATATATGTATATATATGTATATATATGTATATATATATGTATGTATGTATGTATGTATGTATATATATGTATATATATACACTCACAAATACACGTATGGGTGTCGATATATATGTATACACACACACACAAACACAAATATATGAGCGTTCATTCATTGCCAACTCAAGTAGTTTTTTACGATGCAATATTTTTTTCAAAAATCTAATCCGTTGATCTTCTTAAACATCTTGAGAATAGCTCATATACAAAATTTGAGCACATTTGGACATTTATAGGTCATGTTATAAAGATAGTAAAAATTATGCATTTCAAATTAGTTTCAGGCGTCGATCTTATTGCCATTGGATGAGTGACTTACACTCATCCAAATGGGCTCAAAATTTGCATGTAGCTTAGTTATAGTACGGTAGTGAAGATCAATGGTTTACATTTTGCAAAAAATGGTCTTGATATGCAAACCCACTTGAGTGTATTCATGTGATCTGTACACTCGAGCGTATTCTAGCCTGAATATATATATATATATATATATATATATATATAAGTATGTATATATATGTCTATATATATATATATATATAAGTATGTATATATATGTATATATATGTATATATATATATATAAAAGTATGTATATATATGTATATATATATATATATATACACTCACAAATACATGTATGGGTGTCAATATATATATACACACACACAAACACATATATATGAGCGTTCATTCATTGCCTGCGTGGGTAGCTACTCGCTCCACATTCAATTACTTTTTTTGGAGTTTCTTACTTTACACATGTACAGGGTTACTTTACCTTGCAAACTGTTACCTTTCATGCATAAATAGTTACGTTTGTAATAGATGTAACAAATATACAATTACCTATTTATTCCAGAATTTTTACTGTGTATTCTGTCCGGTTTTACTTTTTTAGCCAAATAGTTATTTTTTTGTCAACATAGTTACTTTTTTATCCAGCGAGTTACTTTTCTGACCAAATAGTTACTTTTCGGGCGGCACGGGTAGAGAATTCCAGGTTACCCGCGGGGGTATATATATATATATATATATATATAGAGAGAGAGAGAGAGAGAGAGAGAGGGAGAGAGTCAGGCTAGAATACACTCGAGTGTACAGATCGCACGAATACACTCAAGTGTGTTTGCATATCAAGACTATTTTTTTGCAAAATGTAAACCATTGATCTTCACCGTCATACTATAGGCTACATATAAATTTTGAGAGCATTTGGATGAGTGTAAGTCCCTCATCCAAGGGCAACAAAATCGACGCGCGAAACTAATTTGAAATGCATAATTTTTGCGCTCTTTACAACAAGACCTATAAATGTCCAAATGTGCTCAAATTTTGCGAATGAGCTATTCACAAGATGTTTAAGAAGATCAACGGTATTAGATTTTCGAAAAAAATATTGCAACATGAAAAACTACTTGAGTGTATTCTGCTCCGAATACACTCGAGGAGTCAGGCTAGAATACACCCGAGTGTATTCGGAGCAGAATACACTCAAGTAGTTTTTCATGATGCAATATTTTTTTTGAAAATATTATACCGTTGATCTTTTTAAACATCTTGTGAATAGCTCATACGCAAAATTTGAGCACATTTGGACATTTATAGGTCATGTTGTAAAGACCGCAAAATTTATGCATTCCAAATTAGTTTCACACATCGATTTTGTTGCCCTTGGATGAGTGACTTACACTCATCAAAGTGGGCTAAAAATTTGTATGTATCCTAGTTATAGTATGACCCATGTTTAAAATGTCGATTTTGATGTCGTTTCGGTTGGTCCAGAAAAAGAAATTTACCGAAATTTCAAGAAATTACGCTTTTTCGACACAAGATTTCGATGCAAATTTTGACGTTTTCGATGACCAAATAAAGGAATTAAGTCATATTTTTTTACCATGATGATCTATATACATAAATACACCTAATTATACAATAATATCATATGTTGGTATAGGGTAGGGGGCTCCTACATTTTTGAGTGAAAATACACAACTGTTTCGATCAGGATTTCGATGATGCAATGTATACATACATATATTCTTATGTAATAACATGTTAGATCTTATATTTTGGATTGAATTAACTCAGGGGGATCCCCTTAAGATTTTTATGATTTTTTAAAAAACTTATAATGCAATAAAAAATTGAAATTTTGGCTATTTCGACCGGTCCATTTCTATGTCTGGTAGTGGTCGAAACCGAAATTTCGACCTAAATTTCGCAATTTCGACCGAAATTTTAAACCATGAGTATGACAGTGAAGATCAATGGTCTTGATATGCAAACACACTTGAGTATATTTGTGAGATCTGTACACTCGAGTGTATTCTAGCACGACTCTATATATATATATATATATATATAGAGAGAGAGAGAGAGAGAGTCGGCAAGGGATAGCGCAGTGGTGAATTCAGGTGTTCCTCAATGAAGGGACCCGGGTTCAAATCACTGGACAAGCACTCCTTGATTTAATACCCCCCAAGGCATCCGACCTCCACTACAGGTTGTAGGAAAGGGGGGAGAAATCTTTCTCTCTTAATCCCATATATATTCTTTGATGTGTCTAATGTCGTGTCTATGTCTAATATTATTTCAGAAGTCATTGTATCATGCATTTGTATTTTTGTGTCCATGTCAGAATAAATAGGTGTGCTTCCTAGCCAAAACGTTCATCTCCAATGTCGATGAGGACTTCAATCTTCACTTCTCTCTAACACCTCCACTTTGAAAAGAGATCATAACTAGATAAAGGACATTGATGCTCACATGTGTGCTCCAATACCTTCATGTTACCATCCATGAATGGTTGAGAAAACCCAGTCCCTCGTACTCTACATCTCCCTACAACCGCTAACCTCATCTCGCCCTCTCTAAATGAGGGCAACTGTGGCCCAGCGTCTGACATAGACATCAGAGTGTTAGGATCAACAAGGTCAACCTAGGCCTAGAAGTCGTGGCCAACTCTGCATATGGAGGAAGCCAACCTGCTTCTACCCACCAATAAACATCATCAATTGTCCCAACGGTCGCATCTGACACAAAGGAAGGGTCCCATAGGGAAATAACATTAAGATATGAATTTAAGATTTTGTTTTATCATTTTTGGTGTAATACAGTCGGTGAGGGCATTTCTTTTCTAAAGCCTATCTCTAAAGTGAAAAAAACAAAGACCTGACTTTAGAGTGAATTTTATAGCAAACAATGATCAACATCAAGCCGTAACCAATCCATCATCCCAATGCCATCCCATCATCCCCCCGGCCTACGTACTAACACAACACTGGTTTTATAGTTTATAACCGTCATCTTATTGTGACCACACTATTGCCCCCATCCCCGTCCCCTTATTAGGATGAGACAAGTTTTATAGTTGACATCTCAATAGGGGACCATGTTAGTGACCAAACGTAGTATGGTTTATGAACACTCATTTTCATACTAGTAATCAATTTACTTAGATTGTAGATGGGTAATACATGAAGGACAAGATGAAGTATGTGTCCCACCCATTTTTCAAGATACAGCACTGATATAATTTAAAATAAGAAAAAAATAAACTCAAAAACAACTGAAATAAGGCCTGTCATATGCATACCAGTGACATGTTTAATAGGCATGGCAAAAAGATCCAATCTGACCTGACCTAGCCCAGTAATTCTAGAGGTTCTAGTTCGATTTGGATCAGGTTTCAGATCTACCCACATTGACAATTTTTTGTTTTATTGATCTCAATATAAAACAAATTTCGATCTACTCATGTTGGGTCATGGCGGTTCAGGTTACAGTAGTGTTAATGAGGGTTCGGAACAGACCTTTTATAAGTCTGGTTTAGTTTGGGTAGGGTTGAGTTCATAAGAACCCAGCCCACTGCCATGCCTACTAATAAACTCAATTTCATTATGCTAGACATCCCCAAGATATTCGTTATTTCCTATGAAGCACGGATACTCCAAAACAGGTGATGTACCAATATCCGATACGTATCAGATACCAATACTCCGTTGATACTCCCGGATACGTATTGGATACTCTTAAGAGTTAAGCCATATCCACGTTGTATCCGGGCCGTATCGAACTGGTAAAAACTAGAAGAAGAAAAAAAATCTGGGTATTGCCTGATTAGCACCCGACACTAGTTCATGTCTCAACCCTCTCTGATAAATAGCAGCTAGCAGCAAAGTTGTCACAGTTGTTCCCTTGACGTCAGTTATTTTAAACGAATTTCCATGTCTAATCATGGATTTTTACTTGTTCTTTATTGCAAACCAGTTCACTCACCTTTACATAGGTAATTCTGGATGATTTCCCTGGCTGAGGTGCAAGTGCAAGTTTTATGAGCGTTGATGTCCTTCACATTCTCTAAAAGACTTTAGTTTAGTATTGTTGGTTAACATGCCTCTTGTTTTGGTGACTAAATCCAATGTGGTTTATTCTGGATTTCTATCTAGACAATACATATTTCATCTCCTTTATAGATAAACATTGCATCCCCAACCTTCTGTCTCCTCCTATGAAGCACCTATACTCCGAAATAGGTGTCCTACCAGTACTGAATACATATTTGATACCAATACTTTCTAGATGCTCTAATATGTACCAGATACTTCTTAATTTGTATCCCATTTTTTATTAGCAGGATACAACCTCAATACATTTCGGATACCGCCAGCCCATTTAGCAGTCAAGGGAGCAGCACCCCACTCATGTGATCCCTCAAAATCCCAAAACCATGTCATTCCCAACTGTAGACCCCCCCTAACATATTGTGATTTGAGAACGAAATGGGATTGTCTTGTTCTGTTTTTTTTTCAAGATAAATTGGTATTTTTTTGTTTAACATTTTAAATAATATTAAAAAATTGATGTATCCACGCCGTACCCGTATCCTATATTTTCAAAAATTGTTGTATCCCCGTACAGTACCCGTACCCGTACCCATATCCATATCTGTGCTTCATAGGTTATTTCCTATGTAAAGATTCACTGTGAAAATTGGTGATAATGGCTATGATACACTTGTATCCTTTACTATACAGAGGACATCTATACGTTTAGTTCAATCTCAGTATCACTGAGAGAATTAGCAGTCTGAATAGGAGTCTCAATCGCTCAACATTACAAGGAAAGAAAAGAAATTCAGTGTAAGCATAATAACTTCTTGTTAGGTTAGATCTATTTTCATACTAGTCGTCTACCAACTTCAAGGAAACTTCTGTCTTTCGATACTTGATGTACACTAAACAAAAATATAAAGATTTGAGATACTCTACAACAAAAATATTAGAACTAAGAGTAATATTGTAAACCTTGGTAAATAATATACAAAATGCAAAATGAGTATAGATGTGTATATCTCAGTGCGGCACTAATCTCAGTGCGGCACTAATAAAAGGATACTCATGCTAGCAACTCCAGCAAAGTGAAAAGTTTTCAATGTCATTTGCGTCCCTGGTTCTCCAATACTTTGGGCACCGATAGCCCCAACAGCTGCTCCTGGTTCTATTTCTTTTGAATGATAACGATGAAAGCACATGTCCAAGAAAAGCTGGAGAACAAAAAATAATACTGTCAATGAAACAAGAAGCAATATAGGAATAAGAAACTTGCAAAAGAGGACTGTAACAGATTAGCAGCAATAAATAAGCCCTACAAATAGTAGGTTATTGAATGAAAAGCTAGTTAATGAAAAATAAAAGACCTGGTAAGACTTAATAGGAAAGGAAATGTGTACTTTTGGAGGCGATAACTGTGTCACAATAGACTTTTTAATAAGTTGTATTTTAAAAAAATAAAAGTTCCTCAGACCACGCACGCACGCACACACGAAGACACACACACACACAGACACAGACACAAAGACACACGCACGCACGCATGCGCGCGCGCACACACACACACACACACATAAAAGAGTGAATAAGTTAAACTTATTACCATAATGCCATTAACTGCCTTTCAAAAACTCCTGACCAATCAGAATGCATCGTTTTCAAAATGAAGGATTCTCCTTGCGTCTCTCTCCTCTTGACGTTTTTTCTACCATTTTTTGTCTAATTTTCTCTTTCTTGTCAACGGCGTTCCATTCACTTACCTTCTTTGTTCCCAGCGGAACTGATACCTACTATCCGGATATTTTCCACCCACAACTACTGGCCCACGACCATATTCTTGCCTTCTCCAACCACTTGCTATTTGCTAATTCTCAGTTTCTCAATCCATTGAAACCACCTCCAATCATCTTGCCTCTCCCCGTCCTTAGTCCCCACTGTATAAGGAATTAACAACTGCGCCCTCAAATTTCTCCTGATATTGTCTTCCTTACTTCATGTGGCCAACCACCTCCCTACACTCATGCCCACGACCATGGCCATGGTCCTGTCTTGACCCAACTACCCCACTCCCTAGAACCCACGCTCTTCAGTATTCTGTTCTTAACAGCCCCAACTCAGGAAGCAAAGAAGTATCCCTTCCATTTGGAGCACGAAGGACAGTGACTACCATCCACACCAATGTTGTTGTAGTGCTGGAAGAAAAAGGTACTACTTTTGTGTCGGTCATCGCCGTGGTCGTCCGGGCGATCTGCTGCATTGTTGCAGCTTCCACCGACGCTGACACACATTAGACTTTGGGTACTTATCGCTTCTTCACAACCAATGCCAAAAATGACTGGTGCAATGTTGTCTGTTTATATTGGTGTCAAGTAGCACAATGGCAGTGTATGATGCCCCAACAACAAGGAGCCAGGTAATACATTACCGTAAATATTACTATGTTTTATGTTGGTATGCTTCACAATAACCTTGGTTATGTTGGTAGCAAGTTGAGTCGAGGAGATTTTAGTTTCCTTTCCATTGCAATGATCAGGATGAGGTGATTTTCTTGTTTCCATGCTGGAAGCAACTGTCACTATCTTTTAGCGGTACCATATTTCATTACTGAAGTTTGCAATGTTTGTATAAGAATGCTCGCTCCACGATGGTAAAAAAATAAACTTTGATGTTCTGTCATTCTCATCGACAGATTATTTTATATACTTGAAGAGAAAAAGAATACATAATGCAACAGCGCTTCAACAAAAATCAATGGTGACAATTAAAAAAGGGTTATTGCTTACGTGGTCATGGACATGAAGCCGTCCTGAAAAAACATTATCAACTTGTATCGTGATGTACTAGGCAATAGGCATAGTTGTTGGTTTTGTTAAAAGTTAGTTTATGCTCACTCTACACTTTTTTTCCTGTTAGGTGATCTAATGGTTGGCCAATCAGGATGTACATCCATACATTTTTCTTTTTCCACTTCTAATCTCTTTCCAAGCCATAACTCTTATTGACCCACTATCCATAAATGGTAGTTATTAAGTGTGACCATGTTGCTATTATCTCAATCTCTCTTTCCCAATCGATCCTTTGAACTTATCTAATCATTGAATACTTTTTTTGACAAAGACTATTGAGTATATATTATTGTTTAAGTTAATATTTATACTACTATAAAAAGACAGCATACTTTCACTATTTACAACATTGCACCAGCCAATCAAATTGCAGCATTTTCATGGTTTTATTGGCTTTATTCAAAAAAATTGCAATACTCTCCTTGACCCCCCTCTCTTCTCTGTTATTTGGCGGCTCGTCTCCTTCCCCATTATCCGGTTGTGACCTTGTCAAATGCAAGATAAAAAAACTTTTCATTAAATAAAAACCATAACCAATCCTTATCTTACTTTCCATAAATTCAAACAAAGGCATCGACCTCAAGGAAAAAAGTGTTCAACCTATTCAACTCCTAGCCTCCCTTCAACGTTCTCTCACTCTCCTCAGCTATTCAACCCCCCACCTCGGCAATAAAACGTCTGGAGTCTTTCTTTCTACTTTTCTTTTTACGCAAAAAGCATTACTATGTTTATTATTATTTTCTATACTTCCTTCAAAACGCAACTGTTCTATCAGTCTGCCCCGATCTATCTTGCAGCTCTCATAAGATCCAATTCTCTATTTCCCTTCTTTCCGTTACACAGGATTGTAACACTTTCACTACCCCTGATTCCCTATTTTTTAGGTTCCAACTATAAGTACTTTTTTGAGAAATTATTGGATAGATTAAGTAATTGCAACTATGGGAGCCCTCCATACACCCAAAACGGCCAAAACTCTCGCATCATCTTAATGGCAACCAACAAACCTTCACAATCATGAACCTCCTTCCCGATTTTTTCTCCATTTTCCTATGTTTATCTATGCAATTAATTTCTTGCAACAAACATTGTCCACCACTACAACCACAACCCTAGAATCCTCCTTCCTTCCCGCTCATCAAAACTGTCCAACCGCCTCCACGTGCATCAAGGGTGATGATGGACACAAGGAGGGCAGTGAGAATTTACTCCCCCAAAAACTGCCTATGGCCAAAAATAATTGTGTTTCATATATATCTTCTTTTGCATTACGATTTTCACGCCTCAGTTCTGGGAGGTTATTGATAGAATAACACCCAAATTGATCCTATGATGTCTCTTCCAACATCAATTCAGTCTCTTTCTATCAGTCTCTTTCTATATGTATATGTATGTATATGTGTATATATATATATATATATATACATACATACATATATATACATATATACATATATATATATATATATATATATATATATATATATGTGCGTGTGCGTGAGTGAATATATATATATATATATATATATATATATATATATATATATATATATATATATATATATATATATATATATATATATGTAGATATATACATAGATATATATATATATATAGACATATATATATGTATATATCTATGTATGTATATATATACATATATATAAATATATATATATATATATATATATGTATGTATATATATACATAGATATATATATATATATATATCTATGTATGTATATATATACATAGATATATATATATATATT
>OY856411.1:1481246007-1481268507 GCA_963693085.1 Alisma plantago-aquatica | reverse complement strand
AAATGGCAGTCCACCTCAATGTGTTTAGTCCGCTCATGAAAAGTGGGATTACTGGCGATAAACGTAGCAGCTTTGTTATCACAATACATCGGAATAAGAGAGGAGTCAGAAATACCAAAATCCTTCAGTAGGCTTCGAATCCAGAAAAGCTCAAAAGTAGTATGTGCCATGGCGCGATATTCAGCTTCAGCACTTGAGCGAGCAACCACGGTTTGTTTCTTGCTTCGCCAAGTAACAAGGTTTCCTCCCATAAATGTACAGTAGCCAGAAGTGGAGCGTCGGTCGAGCTTGCTCCGAGCATATTCAGAATCAGAATAACCAAGGAGTTTACAGTGACCGTGTTTCTTATATAGCAGGCCTTTCCCAGGAGAGCTCTTCAAATATTTAAGAATGTAGCAAACAACGTCCAGTGACATTGTCGGGGTTTATCCAGGAATCTACTAACAAGCCCGACAGCAGAAGTAATATCAGCTCGTGCGACGGTCACATAAATAAGCTTACCAACCATGCGTCGGTACTGATTATGGTCAAGATAGGCAGGAGAGTTCTCATCATCCCAGTCAGTATTTGGATCCAGAGGTGTGCTAGCAGGCTTAGCACCTAGAAGTCCAGTTTCAGAAAGTAGATCCAGAACATATTTGTGTTGAGACAAACAAAGACCAGAAGAGGACCGAGAAACTTCAATCCCAAGAAAGTACCGCAGAGAGCCAAGATCTTTGGTAACAAAGTGTTTCTCCAGATATCACTTGGTAGCTTGAATGTTTGCAAGATCACTCCCTGAGAGAATGATATCATCAACATATACAATAAGGATAACAATGCCAGCAGTAGTATTTTTGACAAAAACAGAGTGATCTGACTGGGAGCGTCTAAAAGAGAATTTCTGAAGAATAGTACTTATTTTATCAAACCAAGCACAGGGACTCCGTTTTAAACCATAAATTGCCTTCCTCAACCTGCAGACTTTAGAGGACTGCCCCTGAAGCACAAATCCCAGGGGTTGTTCCATGTAGACCTCCTCATGTAGATCCCTGATAACACCAAATTTTGTGACGTTTTTGCCCTTATTCCGTTATCAAAACTGCCCTTTTCTGCTATTTTCCTCTCTTTTATAAGCACTTTCGCAATAATTGGCCAACAACGCTCTTAATTTAATATTTCCATCTTTTGCAGAGTTTTCCTCCTATTTTGGCCCATTTATCATCAATAAGGCCCTCCCGGCCCAAAAAGCTTAACTCAGCCTATATCGGCCTTCCCAGCGACCGATACGACCTCTGCCCGAGAGGGTAGAGGAATGCAGCGACGCACGACAAGGGACGCCGCGCAAGAAGTAACCTGACGGACGACACGCCTTTTACCCGATAGGGAGCCGAGCGCGCCGCGACAATCCAAGCTTGTCGCCCGACACAGGCCACCCACCGGCAGGCGCCGCCCGTCACGTCACACGTGACCAACAGTCGATATCCTGGCATCGCGCAACGCAAGTATCGGCCGTCTACTGACTTGCAAATAGGAGGACACGTGGCGCTTCCAGCACCATAACTTCTCCAACAGCTGCCTATAAATAGCAGCTACAGGAAGCCAAAAAGACAGTTTGAAAACCGGGAGTTGACAATTAGGGCATTTGGAGCCACGTTCGGAGGAGACTGCGAGAGAAAGAGTATCGCGCCCCAGTGCTTGTGTCGGGCGACCCCAGGTGAGCTTTTCCTCATCCCGAGAGGGAGGGGATGGTTCACTTAGGGTTGTCCCGGGCGACACTGCGGGCCGATATCGGCCGACGATGATGAGCGACACAAGTGCCCGACAGTAGAAGCGTAGCTCTTTGCCCGACACGATATCGAACCCGATACGCTTCGCCGTCATGCGTGCCGCCTGAGAGGGTGTGCCGCCCGACATGAGCATATCAGCCAGGGTCCTTGAGCGATACAGTCAGTCGTCAGACGGTGCTGCCCGAGAGGGGGTGCCGCCCGACACTGCTGTATCGGGCTCGGCTCCTGACCGATATCGGGCTAGAGAGCTACAGTAGTTTGTCGTTCTTCTACATCAAGGAGGCGACATCTATCTTTAATTCTGTTATTTAATTCTTTACTTATGCATTGTATTAAGACCTTTATTGTTTATGGAAATAGAGAAGCTTAATTACTTGCTGTTTAATGTTTGGTGCAATATGTTGGGTGACTGCTATGTTGGATATCTGAACTCTAGCTTGCATGTTTGGATCGCGTTTCGCTTAGCTACCGAATCGTGTTTTCCCGTCGCAACCACTTCGAGAGTTGGGTTGTGGCTCTAGTGTTTGGTCCGATTCTGGAGTACGAGAGTGCCTGGAACGGAGTTGTTTTAGTATCATTCCACTCTAACTTAAGTCCAGCAACCTCGAGAGGGGTGTTGATGCTTGGTTAGAGGCACCCGCTCTGAGAGGAGGGGTGCAGGATGTTATTGTTGCCGCTTGTCTTACTAAAGTCTTATCCCTCGCACCTTGCTTTAAGCTCTGGTTTTATCTTTCTGTTTCTGTTGCATAAAAACCCTTAAAAACTGCTAAATGACTAAAACCTTAAATCCTTCTTGTAACTCCAGTTGGAGATAGATTTCTTTATTTTGTTTGTGACAGCTTGTTGTTTCCCCTTGGGGAATTTACTATCTCTTTTTACCAGCCGGAGTGTAGAGTGTCGATTCAGAGTTCTCAACACTACCACCCTTGTCCCTGTGTTCGACCCCGTATGACTACTTCGACCCCGTAAACAAAGTTGCGAGGGCCTAGAAGGATTCGGGTTATAAATGTAAAAGCTCGACTACCTCAAATACGCCTCAAATTTTAGGACGCGCGATTTAGGCCGGTCAATCCCCATACAGAAAAGCATTCTTCACATCAAGTTGATACAAGGGCCAATCAGAATTAATAGCAACAGAATTAAGAATCTGTACAGAGTTCAGCCGAGCCACAGGAGAGAAAGTCTCAAAATAATCGACCCTGTAAGTTTGTGTATAGCCTTTAGCAACGAGTCTCGCCTTTAGCCGTTCAACCGTGCCATCTGGTTGATATTTGACAGTAAACACCCAGCGACAACCAACGGGGGAACAATCTGCAAGAGGATCAACTAGCTTCCATGTGTTGCGTTCAGTAAGAGCCTGCATTTCAGCTTCCATAGCTTGACGCCAAGCAGGATGTTTAAGAGCCTGAGAAGCATTTTTAGGAATAGATATAGCAGAAAGAGCAGTAGTAAAGTTAGCAAAATTAGACCCCAGATGATCAGTAGTACAGAAATTTCCAATAGGATGTTTAGTGCAAGTTCTAGTTCCTTTCCTCAAGCTGATAGGAACATCAAGATCAGAGAATACCTGCGGTGGTGTTTGATCTGGCACGGAGGATGAAGACGTTGGAGGGCCATAGAGGGAGTTGTTGTCTTCTGTCTTCTTTGATATACTTTTAGAGGTGGCTTTTCAGTAGAAGAAGTAGTATCAGCAATATCAGTAATACTAATATCAGCGGTATCATCCATGACAGGTAAAGGTGTATCCAGTAATAAATCCGATGTAAGAGTCGACCCGGCAGAAGAGTAAAAGGGCATGTGCTCAAAGAAAACAACATCAGCAGATACAAACCATTTCTTTGACACAGGATCATAGCAACGGTACCCTTTCTGAGTGCGCGAGTACCCTAGGAAGACACACTTAGTCGCTCTGGGATCAAGTTTGGTGAGACCGGGACGAAGGTTTTTGACAAAGCAGGTGCTCCTAAAGATACGAGGAGGCACAGTAAAAAGGGACGCATCCAGAAACAGAATCTGATATGGAACTTGATTCCCAAGCACAGAAGAGGGCATTCGATTAATTAGGTAACAAGCAGTAGAGATAGCCTCAGGCCAAAAACATTGGGGAACATGATAATGAAAAAGTAAAGTGCGGGCAACTTCAAGAAGATGGCGATTTTTGCGTTCAGCGACTCCATTTTGTTGTGGTGTGTAAGCACAGGAAGTTTGGTGTATGGTGCCTTGTTTTTGACAAAAGTTGCTGACAGAGGCTTGCAAAAATTCTAAGGCATTATCAGTGCGAAAAATTTTAATGGGTTTAGCAAACTTGGTTCGAATCTCAGCAAAGAAAGTCGTGATACTGTCAAGAATGGTAGACCTGTCTTTAAGCAAAAGCAACCAGGTGGTTCTAGAAAAATCATCAATAAAACTTAAGAAATATCTAAATCCAGAAGTACTCGGCACAGAATAGGGTCCCCAAACATCAGCATGAATAATGTCAAATGGCTGTTTAGAACTAATACATGATTTTTTTGAAAAAGATGCTCGGGTCTGTTTGCCTAGTTCGCAAGTCTCACAATGAAAAACAGAGTCTAATACATCAGGTAATAATTGTTTCAGCTTTGCTGCAGAAGGATGTCCTAAGCGATAGTGCCATTGGATGCCTGTCACGGAAGATGTCAAGTATGTTGCGGTCTTCGGATCGTCCAGGTAGTATAGTCCATCTGGTCCCTCATGGCCTGAACCAATCGTCGTCCTCGTGCGCAGATCTTGAAAAATAACACCATCCGGGTCAAACGTAATCGAGAAACGAAGGCTCTTCACAGTTCTATTTACAGATAGCAGATTAATAGGAAACTTAGGAACATAAAGTGTAGACCGCAGAGGCAGGCAACCAGTAGTACAGATATCACCAATCCCAGTAACAGGTGTCTTAGAGCCATTAGCCAGTGTTACAGGAGGTATAATAGAAGTATTGTGCAGTTTAGAAAATAAGTAGGATTTCCAAAAATATGAGATGTCGCACCAGAATCAATCACCCATGAGTTTTTACCAGACTGTGTCAGGAGGGCGGTGCTACCATCAATAGAAGCTTCAGCAGAGGAAGCAAGACGAGCCTGGAGCAGCTTTTCGAATTCATATCGTATCCAGTCAACAGAGGGCGGAGCACAGGTAGTAGCAGTCTCAGTCTGATCCGTCGTGACCTGATTCGCCCAGGCGTGCCATGCTTGATCAAGCAGCGATCTTCATTATGGTTTGTCCGCTTGCCAAAAGTGCAATAACGAGGCTCAGTAGAGTCAGCGCCAGAGTATGAGCCACGTCCAGGTGCAGTAGAACGTCCGCGTCCACGACCCCGACCACGACCACGGTCACGGAAGGAATCACCAGTGCGAACAGCGAGGGCGGTCCCTTCAGAAGTATCAGAATGGTGCTGCGAAACTGATGGCAGACAATGAACCCTTTTGAGAACATCCCGAAGGGTAGGCAGAGGATCACTGGATAAATCTGATCCACAACTCCAGCGAAGGAAGATGGCAAACCAGCGAGGAACTGAACAAACATAAGTTTGTTCCCTTGACGCTGAACTTCAGTGATGTCGGTAGAAAGCGGATGATACACTTGAAATTCATCCCAGAGAGCACAGCAGGTGGTGTAGTAGTCCTCAATAGAATTAGTGGCAGAAAATTCCTGTTTGGCAAGTTGCTTGAAGATCTCAAAAACCTTCTTAGGATTTTGCTGATGAGAGTATACATGAGAGAGTTGCTCCCACATTTCCTTCGCAGTCTGGAGGCGAAGAAGAGACTGGCTGATCTTGGGCTCGACGTTGTTGACCATCCATGTCATAAAGTCGTAGTCCTCCTAGGACCAAAGATCGTAGGCCTGCTTAGTCTGCTCATCAGCATCAGTAGCGGGGACCGCCGGTCCTTTGGTAGTCAGATGAGAATAGCGCCATTGTGTTTTAACATATAGCTCGAAGGAAGCCGCCCACAGGTGATAGTTGGAGTTATCCAACTTCACAGTAGTGACACACAAGTTGCGTGGAAGGTCAGGCATCGCCATTGGAAGGGGCAGAAGCACGGGCGCAAAGAGCAGCAGAAGTCAACAGCAGCAGAAGTCCAACGCATGGACTAGTAGTAGCAGATAGAAGATCCACGCATGGATCTTAGAAAACCCACGTAGGGCAGTAGATAGAGATAAAAAAACCTACGCCAACATGGAGGATCAGTCACTCCACCATGAGGCGCAGGCAGAAAGAGAGAGAAACTCCGTTTACGTCGTCAACGTGCCAGAACTGGAAAACTTCGGGGCTGTCTGGAGATTTCGGAAATAGAAACGGAGCTAGACAGAGGGGCATGTGATAGATTAGGCCACAAAAGCGGGTGTAACTAGGAGATAGGAGGTTGGTGGAGAGATTGGAGGGGTGGACGGTGGTACTGTAGCAGCGGTACTGTAGCGGCGATAGTACTGTAGCAACGGTACTGTAGCAACGGTACTATAGCAACGGTATTGTAGCAACGGTACTGTAGCGGCGTACCTGTAGTGGCGGCGGCTAGGGTTGGTGGATAAGATGGCGGCTAGGGTTGGGTGAGAGAGGGATTAGGTTTAAGGTGGATCGGCCCGCTCTGATACCATCTAGAAGTCGGCAACGAGATTGCTTATTATTGGATGATTAAACAGGGGGCTCTCTTTTATAAGACAAGAGAGTACACATGGTATAGAGATAACCCATGTGGGATAAAGAGTACACAATAGAAAAAGAGAAAAAGCATAAAGCAAAATAGAAAAGCAGTAAAGTGTATATACTAATAGTGTGTCAATATTTGTGACATATGAGTGTTGGAAGAAAAAAAGGCTCCAACATGAGTTTCAAAAATTGTCAACATAAGGTTTATACCTCCCGCTCAGATTGCCAATTTGCCAACATTAGGTCAACAATTGTTTCAACAATGGATTATTTTTTTCTCCGACCCCAGAGCTTATAGGCTTGCATTTGTACCTTCCCATAGATGGTGAAACTAAGGGTGGGACAGAAATCATACTAAACCAAACCAGAGCAAACCAAATTAACAAGGTTTTGGTCCGGAGAGGTACATGATATAGGTGGGTTTGGAAAATCCTAAAATATATTGTTGGTAGTTTGGTCTGAAGAGGTACAATATAGGCTGTTTGCTGCCGAGACGATCCTAGGTACCCATTTTTATTTCATTTTAATTAAGGCTAGGGGTACTTATAAATGGAGTCTGTCTCAAGAACCATGATCTGCATAATAGAAAGTTCACAAATAAAGACTAGGAGACAGCCATGGAAGCCTCGGTGTACTGTCTGAAAATTAGTGATCACTTTAAACAAAATAGATTGCTACATCTGAGTTGTTTTACACACCTATTCTTTTTTTTGGTAACAGCATAGTTAGAGATGAAAAAAAATAAAAGAAGCCATTTATTATCGGGTAAATTCTCAAAATTAAGTCGATAACAAGCCAAATGGATATTTTGATGCAGATTTTGTAATCCGAAACGAAAACAGTCCCTTGAAGTTTTGAGTAGATTTGGATTCATCAAACTTTAACTAACTAAAAACAAAATGAAAGTTAACCTGAAGTTGTTTATGAGAAACTCCATTAACACGGCCATTTGTCCTTTCAAGGATATTATCCTCCTTTTTGGTTCCTTCTTCAGCATTTTGTGCTCGAACAGTGAGAGATTGTGCAATCTTCTCAACATACTCCGACAATTTTGTTTTAAAAAAATGGGGTGTTTTATCATCTTTTGAGCATATATCACGAGCAATTTTCTCAATCTCTGGAGGAGACAGTTTAGCATGTTCAACGTCAGAAGAAGACAGTTTATCAGATTGGATTACTACGGTGGACAATTTTTCTGGACGAGGACAAGTGGCCTGAAAATAGATGTATCTATCATAATGCAAAAAAAGACATAAATCAAAAGATAAACTTCTTCAGAAAGAAGATACTGACCATAACTTTTCCAAACAACTGATCAAAATCAATAGCTATCCCATCCTTCCCTTCCATCTTAGCAGGATCCAAACCGTCTTCACCATAAACAAATTGAATAATTGTTCCACCAGCTGTACGGACTGTTTGATCATAATAAGATGATAAGTCTTCAAGGGTCTTTATTAAACGCCGTGACATATAGCCAGTATCAGCTGTTTTAACCTAAATATCGACCAAGATAACATAAAAAGACAAAACATAAGCAGCTCTCAATAAGAAAATATAACAAAGCAACATAACCATTATCAAAATATAAAACTTGTTATATGACAGCTATAACAGTAACACGCTTATTGATCAAAAAAAAAAAGCTACAACAGTTGACTATGTGCCTACAAAGATGTACTTCTTCTGGCCAGTAATATATAGGAGTAAAAATAAGCCCACATGGTAGGAACAAAAATAAGGCCCCCTCAGGTAGAGCCAGAACTCATACTCAAGAATCTATAGCAGTAACAACATAGCCATTGAATTAGTGGTCTGTATCGTCATCTGAACCTCAGCCCCAACCATGATGGTACCAGCAGCATGGATATTTTTTCCCCTTCAGCTCTGTTTCCGACTACACAATTGTAATGACCTCAAATCTTTCCTTATCAACCCTTCCCTAAGTAAAAAAAAGTTGTGATTCGCCATGGCAGTACACTGCTTGCATCGTAACAAGAATGAATTGGCATAATATCTATGTAGTATAATCTAATCCCAGGCCCTTGACATGTCTATGTTATGCAAAAAAAAGTAGAAAATCTGACAAATGGCTTCTGAAGCCAGTTAAAATGGTTGACGCCATGTCACTAGCATCACACAACACGGAATGGAATATGCTTCTGGTGTAATTAGCATCTCCTTGCTTAGTTCCTGTGAGGTTAGGTTAAAGCATATGGAAATTGTTGAGTTGTAAGGGAAAAAGATATAAAAGGAAAATGCTTGGTTCTTCCCAGAGATAATAATACCATCTACATATACAATCACAATCACAATCACAACTCTTGTAGAGGTTTTCTTCTTAAATATAAAATGGTCACAATGAGATCAAATGCAGTCCGTACATGGATTTTTGGAGCTTAAACACGTGTCTATACTCCCCTTCAGTCCAAATTTAAAAGATTGCTCCATTCAAACAGTCTCTTGTAAATCACAATATAGAAACGCATTTTTGACATCAAGTTGTTGAAGAGGTCATCCTTGATTAACAGTCCCAGAAAGTAAAATGACGCAGAGTTTTGTCATATGACAGGATAAAAATTTCAAAAGACATCCACTCATGATTCCCAACTGTAGCCTTTGGCAAAAAAAAAAAACCTTTGCCTTACATGAAGAAGGCAGACTAGTAAGAACGTAAAGCATGTATTTTTCTCTTTATGGCATCTTTCCAACCTGGTCATTAGGTATTCTGTTCTGAGACATTGTGGGGTACAGTAACAAAAGTAGTTGCACCAAAGTTAACTACAGAGGAACTCAGAAAAGTTGTAGATGCAACAGTTGTAGAATTCTGCTTCAGTGCTTGAGCGAGCAACAACTAATTGTTTCTTAAAGCTTTATCAGGTGATGGTGTGATCACTCACAAAAACACAAAAGCCAAAAGTGGATCTCTTGTCACTACATCGTTGTCCCAGTTAGCATCAGTGTAGCAAGTTAAGGTAATGTCTGAAGAAAGGGGTTTTTGTAGGGAAGGCCATAACCTGGTGCACTTTTAAGATGGCATAGAATCCAATGTATCTAAACTAGCGACATTCATGGGCTTTGCCATATGTTGCCTGGTGAAATATACTGCAAATCTGAAGTCGGTACGGATAATAGTGGGATAAAAAAGCCTTCCAACTGTATGTCATTATTGTTTACTATCCTCAAAGGACTCCCCCTCATCATGGTTGAAAGTTTCAACCGAAATTTTTCGACGAGTACCAGAAGTCACTGCTTTTTGACTGAAACGTAATTTTGCGATTTTTTTTAAATTTCGCACCCCATGCTGAAAAATCGCACAAAGTGGTGGATTTCGGTGCAAAATGCCCAGTTTGGGCCCTTATTTCGCGAGAGCAGCCCAACACAGGACCAGCATTTCCGATATTTGACGGACGGCGCTGCTGCTTGAGAAAGAAGGGCGCTTGGGCGATTTTGGTGAGATTTTCTTACCCTCTCTTCTACCCATCTAACTCCATTTCTCCCACTTCTAACCTCTTCTTTCTAGATCCAAAAGATGAACTCGAAAATTAAAACTTCTAAGTAGTAGAGCTTCCCCAAATCTTAATCTTTTCTACTTAAACTTCAAATATCATGAGATTATGCATTATAGTACATAGATCTAACATAATTATCATATCTAACTAATAATTTTCTTTATTTCTTAAGAAAGGGCATAAAATAGTCTATCATTGAGGGTTTTTTTAGGTTTTTTAGATCTAAGCTAATATACATTAGATTACACTTAAACAATGTTAAATAATTACTTATCTATATCATATCATATAAATTCAATAAAAATATATATAGATGTATAATATTTCGATTTTTAAATTAATATATCTACAATTTCAGAACCTAAAAATGCAAAAAAACTAGAGCTATTATGCATGATGTTAACAATTTATACATATATCATATCTACCATTATTCTACAAATCTAACTTATAATTTTTTATTTCTTAAGAAAGTGCATAAAATTTTCTAAAATTGGGGTTTTTTAAAGGTTTCTTAGATCTAAAGCTTATATGCATTAGATTACACTTAAACAATGTTAGAAATATATTTATGTTTATATGAGAAGATTTCAGTCAAACTTATAAATACATATATAAGATTTCGAGATTTAAATTAAATCATATATAATTTTAGAACCTAAACATGCAAAAAAAATTAAAAATATAACTAGAAGTCTAGAACTATAAAGTAGGATGTTAATCATTTATATATATCAAACAATTTACGTCATAAGTTTGTAACCTAGTTTATTTATAGATTCGCTCAAATTGAGAGTAAACTACCAACTACACAATATCGAGTTATCAAATAACTAAGTATGCTTGTTTTCAATTTTTCAAGAGATGGCATCATCAGGTCATATGATGGTGACAGTGGAGCTGGTAGGGGTAAAAAGAGTGGTGGATTTTGCTAGGGGATCATTGACTTGAAATCCCAAGTACCAACAACAAGTGATTTGCAAATATTGTGACAAAAAATAGGAGGTGGTGGCTATAACTCGGTTCAAAGTCCACATTGTTGGTGATGATAGAAATGTAGCAATGTGCAGCAAAATGCCCTCAAGGGGTGAGGTGAGGGTCTGAGGGATGACTTTAGGAAGATGATGGGTCAGAAGAAAGAGGTTTGCAAGCAGCAACAAGAAGTAGATCATGTATGTTGAAACCATGTTTAATTACCAACAAGGCTATGATACCCCACAACAACGTTGCATGTTTAGGAGAGCATTTAAAGAATCTAAAAGGTTTGCATGGGAAAAAGAACAACATGATTCATATAGGAGAGGCATTTGCAAATCTGTTTATGAGCATGGCGGAGGAAGTGGCATTGGAAGATGAACAATTCATATTCCCGTTGTGAATTTAGGTGAGGATAGTAATAGGACAGCACAAATTAAAAGAAAGAAAGGAGTTGTGCTTAGCCAAGCAAAAGGGAGGTGGGTGTAGATGTTAATAAATCAGGTATTAGAAAGTCACATGGAGCACAACAAAAATTTAAAGAGATGTTTTTTGGTACGAAAAACAAAGTTAACAAAGTAGTGGGTAAATTCTTTTTTGCACATGGCATTCTTGCGCATGTAGCCTCAGAGCCATATCTTCAACATCTCTTGAGAACTGTGGGGTCAGCTGGACCAGGTGTAAAAGCTATGACTACATATGAACTGATGCATGGTTATTTACCACAACAAAAAGAGGAGATTTAAAAGTGGACTGAGGAAAAGAAGGAAAGGTAAAATGTTTTCTTTTAAATTTGCAAGTAACCTCAAATTTGTGGTTTGTGTTTTTACTTAACAATGGCATGATTTACATTTGTTTAGGTGGCTAGAATGTGGTGCAACCCTAATGGCTGATGGTTGCACTTCTGGCAACAGAAAGCAAATAATAAATTTTCTAGCTTACTGTCGTGGATCCTCGATTTTCCTTGAATCAGTGGATGTCTCTAATGAAGTTCGGAATTCTTCATATGTGGCTTAGCTATATTAGGAAGATTTGTGTGGACAACATTGTTCAAATTGTTAAAGACAATGGCAGCAATTTCAAGAAGGCCGACAATGTGTTAATGGATAAGTATCCAATTTACTGGACTCCACGTGCAGCGCACTACATCGACCTCATCTTGAAAAATGTAGGTAAGCACAATTGGAAATGTATTTACTAGTTAGATTCTTAATTTCTTATAAAGTAGTAATAGAGATGATTACAAAAATATTCACGTTCTTAATCTTAACCTAACTTCAATCAATGTAGGTCAGTTGTCACATGAGAATGCTTTAATCATCAAAGCTAGGACAAACACTGAATTCATTTACTATCATTTGTTCCTCTTAGCATCAATGAGGACGCGGGAGTATTGTGGTGGGGTGATTTGGTAATACCAAGAGTCACCTGATTTGCCTAACTTATTGGCACTTCAAAGTCTTAAAGCCAAGAAAGATGGTTTGAAAAGGTTATTTTCTGAAGTGAAATGGAACTCTGTGAAAGAAAGCAGGAGCGACGTACAGAAGAAAATTGAAGATCTTATAAACAGTAGAAACTTTTGGGAGAGAGTTTCCAAGTTGTTAAATATAATGGAGTCGAGAGCGAAAGTGCTCTAATTGGTGGATGGAGACAAGACTCCCACCATGTATGAGGCAATGTCGAAGATGAAAGAAGTAATCACTACAATTGCCCCTAAAGGAGATAAAAAATATCTTAAGTACATCAACAAGGGTTGGGAGAAGATGCTTCTATTCCCATGTAGTACTTCTTACTAGCGTTGATGGTTGATGTTGGTAATGTCTGGTAGAACAAGGGCAACGCCTAAATCCAGCCGACACGACGCCCTCACCTGTTGTTGGCGGCTGGCTACTAGTGAAGGTTGATTGTTGACGGAGAGGACAGGCGAGGAAGAGATGCAAGTGGTTTCCCGTGAACTGAAAGAGCGAGAGGAGACAAAGAAGAGAGGGTAGAGTTGACGAAGAGGAGAGGGAGTTATGACGGGTTACAGGAAAACAACTCAGGCCAGTGAGCCGTCAAGTGGCCGTTTTTTTCTGATTAGAATTCTAATCCAATGGTTAAAAACTTGATTTTATATGAGGTTGAATACACTTAAGTGTATTCTAGCTTCACTCTCTCTCTCTCTCTCTCTCTCTCTCTCTCTCTCTCTCTCTATATATATATATATATATATATATATATGATCTCAAGTATCTTGATTCTTGACTTTGTCGAGATTTGATTGGGGTGAAGTATCTTATACTAATACAATTGATAATGGAAGTCTCTTTCCATGCATTCCATCGTCCTGCATGTCTAATTATTATTATTATTATTATTATTATTATTATTATTATTATTATTATTATATTCTTAAAGACGTTAGATTGGGAGTATAGAGATAAGTTGTGTTTTGCTTGAGTGTCATGTGTATAGCATGTGCCTCACTTATGTTTATACTTCAGTAGTTTAGTCCCATATTGATTATCTCGACTTTAGTCCCCAATCCCTTCTGTTATATAAGAGACGGTATTGTACACTAGTTAATTCATTCAATAAGCAATTCCCAATTTCTCTATATGGTATCAAGAACAGGTCTGGTTCCCCAAGTTTCATTTTCCCACCCTGCCCCCCGCAGCCGGCGCTAACCCCCCCCCTCCACCACCCGTCGTTGCAGCCCCTCCATCCTCCCTTTCCGTCGTCGCCTCCGAACAGCTAGAACAGGATGCTCAATAAAAGGATTGGAGGTCACTGACGGTAGTCTTTGAACTCGCTTAAGGACGTCTTGAAGAGTAGACAGAGGGTCACTCGACAGAATTTATTTGACCACGTCGGAGAAGGAAGCGGGAAGGGCAGCCAAAAATTGGACCAGTTGTAGTTCATTGCGCAGCTTCTGGGCTTCTTTTATGTCGGTTGTCAAAGGATGGTAGATTTCATACTCATTTCAGAGAGCAGAGCACTGGTTGTAGAAGTCCTTGATGGAAGTATCAGAAGAAAACTCCTTCGCCTGGTCTTTGAAATTTCAAAAACACGTTTAGGATTTTGCTGACGGGAGTAGACATGGGAGAGTTGGTCCCACATTGCCTTAGCATCATGAAGGCATAACAAGGACTGACTGATCCGCGACTTGGTGCTATTAAGAAGCCAGGACATAACACGAGAGTCGTCTTTGGACCATTGTGTATAAGTTTGCTTGCTTTTTTCATCAGTAGTAGCAGCAGGGGCAGTAGGAGGATCAGTAGTAAGATATGAGTACCGGCCTTGGGCCTTGACATAGAGGACGAAGGACGCCGACCACGGATGGTAATTAGAGTCATCGAGCTTGACGGTGGTAACACACAAAGAGCAAGGAGGTTCAACGGAAGCCTTGATGAGCAAAGGCATGGCAGTAGTGAAGAGGCGGCGCAACAGCAACAGGCAGTGAATAAAGAACCCGCAATGGGGCAGTAGCAGCAGCAGAGATCTGACGCATCAGATCAGAAGAGACCCGTGTCTGGCAGATAAAGTGATAAAGGAACCTACGTCGTCATGAGGAAGATCAATATTCCATCATGAGGCGTAGGCAGAAAAACAACCACAGATTTAGGGACTCTCAACGTGTGATGGCTATGGTTGTCCGGAAGGTTGCACGTGTGGAAATGAGTGGGAGCAAGCAAGAGAAGAGGACAATTGAACGTCTGAAAGCTCGACTTGTTGTAAAAGGCTACACGCAGACATATGGTGTTGACTATTTTGAGACCTCTCATGTCGCACGATTAAATTCTATTCGAATTCTTATTTTTGTTGTTGTTAATAAAGATTGGTCTCTCTTTCAGTTAGATGTTAAAAATGCATTTCTCTATGGAGACTACAGGAGGAAGTATACATGGAGCAACCACCCGATTTTGATGCTCAGGGGGTCTGCCTTTAAAGTCTGTAAACTGAAAAAGGCCATCTACGGTCTCAAACAGAGCCCACGTGCTTGCTTCGACAAGTTCAGTCAGATCTTAGTCACTTTTGGCTTCCGTCGCTCTCACTCTGATCATTCAGTCTTTATCTGCAAAACAATGGTTGGACTTGTCATTCTTATTGTTTATGTTGATGATATTATTTAATCGGGCAGTGATATCGTGGGTATACATACAGTTAAAACCTACTTAGAAAAATATTTTGTTACTAAAGATCTCGGAAAGCTGAGATATTTCTTAGGCATTGAGGTTTCCAGATCATCTGCAGGGTTGTGCCTCTCTCAACGGAAATATGTACTTGATCTCTTGCAAGAAACTGGTATGTTGGGCTGCAAGCCAGCCAACACTCCCCTTGACCCAAATATGGATTGGGACTGTTAGAATTGTGCCACACCGCTGAGCTTTCGGAAAGGTCCTGCGCTTATAAGGTGTGTGGTCCCTTCACCCATTGCCAATTGGTTTTGGGTTGAATACCACACATTCTAATATGGTATCAGAGCGGACCCCATGAGACAAGTGTGAGGACCACACCCTACCTAAAAAAGAACAAGTGCAAGCACACAAAAGTGGTTGCACTTGAGGGGGGTGTTAGAATTGTGCCACACCGCTGAGCTTTCAGAAAGGTCCTGCGCTTATAAGGTGTGTGGTCCCTTCACCCATTGCCAATTGGTTTTGGGTTGAATACCACACATTCTAATAGGGACAATGAAAATTCTCCTCCCTATGCTGATCATCACCAGTTCAGAAGGCTGGTAGGCAAGCTTATTTATCTACCTGTCACAAGAGCTGACCTCACTACTGTCGTAGGATTCATCAGCAGGTATCTTGATAAACCCTGGCAGTGTCATTGGGATGTTATATGTCACATTCTGCGGTATCTTAAAAGCTCTCCAGGAAAAGGCTTGTTGTATAAGAAGCATGGCCACTATAATCTAATTGGTTTCTCAGACTCCGACTATGCAGGAAGTCGTTCTGATCGTAAGTCAACATCAGGATATTGTACATTTGTGGGCGGAAATCTTGTTACCTGGCGAACCAAAAAGCAGACTGTTGTAGCCAGATCCAGTGCAGAGGCATAATACCGAGCTGTGGCTCATACTGCATGTGAACTTCTGTGGGTCCGGAGTCTCCTCCAGAAGTTTGATATATCCTATTCCAGCCCTATACCGATGTTTTGTGACAACAAGGCCTCCATTTTTATTGCGAACAACCCCACTTTTCATGAGCGGACAAAACATATTGAGGTCGACTGTCACTTCGTTTGAGAAACAGTCCTTTCTGGCCAGATTTGCACTCCATATTTGAGCAGTGAAAAGCAAGTTCCGAACATCTTCACCAAGATACTTCCTAAAACTCGTTTTTAGACTCTAGTAGACAAGCTGGGCATGTTCCACATCTACGCTCCAGTTTGAGGGGGAGTATAGAGATATGTTGTGTTTTGTTGAGTGTCATGTGCATAGCATGTGCCTCACTTATGTTTTTACTTCAGTAGTTTAGTCATGTATTGCTCATCTCTACTTTAGTCTCTAATCCTTTCTGGTATATAAGAGACTGTATTGTACATTGGTTAAATCATTCAATAAGCAATTCCTAGTTTTTCTATAGGGAGAAACCCTCGGCAACTTGTCTTTGGTTGTTTGCATGTACGTGTACCCAAAATTTGTACAGATTTTATACATAGGTCCGTGAAACTATATATAATTACAAGTAGGTCTATATTTACTAACACCTAGGAAGCACAGACACTTGTCGAGAGGTGATGTGGTCGTGTCTAACGTGTGTCTGACAAAGACACGTCATGGACACAGTGCATATGTACGTATGTATGTATGTATATATGTATCCGACTTGGGTAAGTTTTATTCCGAAATCCCTAACAAAGTTAGGACAAATTATAGAGTAGTCCCTCACTACACTACACGACTATGAAAAAACCAAAGATATATACACATTGGTTCTTCTCCGATTGAATTTACAATTTTTTTGAAAGGCTATCCACATTTCTATGCTTCTTGTTGTGATTCCTATCATTTCTTTCCCTCCAAGTGTGGAAGAGTAAAGTTGAGTACACCATTAGCATTTTCTTCTTCAATTTACATGTATCTCTTCCCATAAAGGTGATCATATCTATCAGCTCCCTCAATCTGAGACGTTTAAATCCTAAATTGAAGCAGGTTGACTTCCAAAGATCTTAGACGTAGTTGCACCCCTGGAATAGATGTTTATGAGATTTGGCTCCCTCTTCGCACATGTAACAGGCTTTGCTGATACATGTGTAACATTTTTCAACTCTGTCCAATGTAAGAAGGTATTCGAAGGTTGCACGGTATAGGCAAAGGCTCCACTTGGGGACTTCATATCCAGACCAAATGTATTTGGTGTAGTTGTTGCTATCACCCCTGTTGAGAATCAGGTCCCAGATTTTAGTAGTCATTAGATTTATCACTCTGGAATAACCTTCCCGTGTAGGCTCGTAGTCTAACCCTTTTGGATACCTCCTCATCCACCTCGACCAGGTTGTATCAGCCTGTTGGAAATTGATGATTCTTCGGGCCGTAGCCTATTTTGCAATCTCCATGGGAGTTTTTAGTCCTACCCCTCCCTCTTCCTTGTTGAGAGCTAATATGTTATATTTCATCCGATGGGTATCGCCTGCCCAAATGAAGTTGGCCATCGACATTTTCATTATTTCTAGTACTGCATTGAGGATTTCCCCTTGTTGAGCCCAGAATCTAGTCAAGCCTTTTATAGTTGATATCGTCAGTGATATTCTACCTGCCATTGAAGTTTTGGTAAGTGCCCATCGTCCGATCATATCTTCTAGCTTATTTGTGCATTCAACAAAATCCTTTCACCTGGAGATTTTCCCCCGCTAATGGAAATCCCGAGTATCCAGCAGGTAGAGTGTTGACTTCGATACCCAAGTGTTCCTCGATAGACTCCCTAATCGGATTGCAATTTGATGAGACGAATAGTTGTGTCTTCTACTCGTTGATATGTAATCATGTCTGATCACCGAATTTACGAAGTACTTCTTTAGATTCCGGAGAAATTTTGGTTGGACCTTAGCAAACACCAGAACATCGCCTGTGAAAATCAGGTGGTTCAGTACCATGGTGCCATGAACGGTGTAGGTAGCTATCTCTTTCTCCTCTTCTGCTTTCAACATGACTTGGGAGAAGTATTCCACAATAATGGTGAACAGTAGGGGGGAGAGGGAATCTCCTGCCTTAACCCGTTCGAGCCTTGGAAAATCTCATTGGGGGTGTCGTTACAAGGACTGAAAAACTCGTCGTACATACACATTGCTTTATAAGTGAGATCCAACTTTCTTGGAAGCCCATTTCTCTCATTACCCACCAAAGCTTGTCCCAACGAACACTATCAAATGCTTTTAGGACATCCATCTTCATGCATATTTTCTTATGGCCTCTCTTCACATTGAAATTGAGCATGAATTCTCCAACAAGGAGAGCACAGTCTGATATACTCCTACCTGTTATATAGGTGCCTTGCATTTCAGAGATAAGAAGAGGTAGCACAAGTTTCGGACATTCAACCAAAATTTTCGCAATTATCTTATAATGTACATTGCAGCAGGCAATCGGCCTGAAGTCACTGCAGGAGGCAGTGGTCTTCTTCTTCGGAATGAGTACCAAGAAGGCGTTGTTCACCTGTCTAAGCATGCATCCTCCTTCCATGAACCATTTGATTGATTTACATAGTTCTTTCATGATGTCCCAGGCATCCCTATAGAAATTGGTGTTAAATCCATCTGGACTCGGAGATTTATTGACTCCGACTCTCCATAAGGCGTCTTTAATTTCAGCTTCATTGACAAACCTACAAAGGATGTTGTTATGAGAGTTTGATAGCTTATACCTCCACTTCAAATTTTCTTCCTGGAGAAGCTCTGAGGTCGTAGGCTTGTTGTGGAGAGATTTATAGAACTCATTAGCGTGAATCTCCAGATCTTCATGATTGTTTATAACAACTCCTGCATTCACCAATTCAACAATCGTGTTATGAGCTTCTCTCTTGCTCGTTGCATTGTGATAGAGCCTCGTGTTCCGATCGCCATCTTCCATCTAGTTTTGTATACTTCTTTGCCATGCAAAGTTTTCCTTCGCTTTCTTCAAGTCTTCAAGAATGTTCTTGGCTTCCAGGTTTTCTTCAATCACTTCACCGTTTAAAGGATCCTTCAGAAGCTCTCTCCTTATATCAATCAGCTCTTTCTTGGTCTCAACTAGTAGTTTAAGGATGTTCACATAATCCTTTGACCATGTTTTAGTTTCTGCTTCACTCTCATAAGCTTTTTAGCAAAGATACACAATGGATTACCCTTCACTCCTCCCTCCAGGTTTCAATAAGTAAGTCTCAGTAGCTGTTCCAGTTTGTCCAGAAGTTGACAAATCTGAAAGGTCTTAACTTCTTCTTTCTCTTGCAGCAGCATCACCAGTGGGGCATGGTCGCTGATGTATGCTCCAATAACTTTTATTTGAACATTGGGTAGTTGATTGAGCCAGGCATTGTTAACAAGCGCCATGTCTAATTTACTTGCAATTCTGCTTTCTGGTTTTCCTTCAATATTCTAGGTGTTAATGCCCTTGCCATTCATTGGAAGTTCACAAAGATCTGCTATGGTGATCGTGTAATTGAAAGATTTGATGACAGCCTCGGGCACCAATCGGCCCCCTCTCTTTTCTTCTTGTAGTCTCATGTTATTAAAACCACCCATTAATATCCAGGCTTCTTTAATGACTTCAGAGAGCCCTATTATATCCAGTGTTTTAAAAAACGTTAAGCAGTAAGCAAGCGAACAGCACCTTGTAACTAGTTAAGCGGTAAGTAGGCGATAAAGCGGCCGATTTTTAAAAAAACGAATTTTAGTTTCCTATACAATTTTATACAAATTACACATATATGTATATAAATACTATACTTTTTGGAACTTTTATATATATCTAAAGATTCTAAACACTCTACCCAACAATACAAAACACCCCAATAGTTTATAAGATAGCTATAAGACAATAATTATAGCCATAATATAGTAAACAATAGACTTGACATGGATAAAACACCCTACATACATGATACAGAAAAAAATGTGCATCACATGTTTACATAGCTAAGCAGTAAACAATAGACTAATTATTGGATACCTTACTAACTTATCGTTATATGTGCATATCATCAATTAGTCATACATTACAGAAGTACATTTCATTAAAGTATGCATTCTAAAATTAGATAATAGTTACATATAATTTACTTGTATAAATTACACTTTACAGCAGTACCCTATTATCCCGAGCTGCATACAAAGTATGCATTCTATATTAGAATTAGGGCTTATCATTGGATATTAAATGTATATAAGTTTAATATATTATAGTCAATAATACTTGGGACCATATAGTTTACTTAATGTTATGTTAAAGTGTCTATATTAGTCTATTAGTTAAATAGGCTAATTTGTTTAGTGGGCCTTTATATTCCGGCCCGTCTAGTTTAGATTACTTGGGACACAAGTCTCAGGGTTTCTCCCTTGCTCCTATATATAGGACAGGGGCGTCCAGTCTTGTATCAATCTAATCCTATTCAAGCAATCTTATATTTTAACAAGGGTGTACAGCAAAATTTTAAAAATGGACAAAAAGCGAGAAAAAAGGGCAAAAAATGGGAAAATGGGTAAAAAGCGGGAAAAAACGGGTGATAATTGCAAAACGGTTAACCAGCAATTTTGGCAAATTTTAAACGGCCTAGGTGCTGGGCCGATTAATCGGCCATTTAATCGGACACTCAAGCCGTTTTTCAATTCACTGATTATATCCTTCCACAATTCCTGTCTTTGAGAGTGATGATTAAAGGCATAGATGGCCGTGAACCAGACTTTCAATCCACCTCTATTTGAGCATATTGATGTAATCATCTGCTCCGTCTTCTTATACACGTGTATGTGTGTGTGTATGTTTGTCTGTGTGTATGTCTGTGTGTGTGTGTTGGGGGGGGGGGGGGGGGGGGGGGAATTAAGAGAGAAAGATTTCTACCCCCCTCCCACGCCCGTGGCGGAGGCCGAACGCCCGGGAGGGTTGTGTGTGTGTCTGTATGTATGCATGCATGCTATATATATGCTCCACATTGAGGCGTTAATATAGTGCAACAACAGCTTACTTCTTGTTACGTAAATAAAAATGGGTGTCCATAATCTGTTATAAATACTAGTCAAAAGACACGTGCTAAGCACGTGTTAAACAATGAAATCAACTCAGTAAAAGATCTCAGAACAGTAAAGAGGAAAGTCGAGTAATTTTATAAAAATCTCTCTAATTGGTAGCATGTCAGTGTAAAATTACATTGTTTTTCTTCTTAAACCTGCGGCCTGGTGACTCCTTTCAATTTGTAGTATGTGATTACTTAAATAATCACAACTGCTTTTCTCTAAAAAGTTATGTACTCAAACTCACAATAGTTTATAGACAACCCACAAAAAGATGATAACTCAATTAGTTACTGGTTGACTCCTTCCAACTTGAAGTTTGTCATTAGTAAAGCTACACACACTCTCCGTCTTAAGCATATATCTATTGCCGGTTAATATATATTATATAATTTGCATATCATAATTAAAAGAGGATGCAAGATTTTTAAAATTACCTATGTTCTAAAAAAATTATATGCAAGTAAAAACATAGATATGATAAGACCGCAAAATTAATAATTACAAAATATCACAACTGTTTTTTCTCAAAAAAGTTATGTAACCAATACTCACAATAATTTACAGGCGACCCGCTAAAAGATAATAACTCTATTACTTGTCGATTGACTCCTTCCAACTTGGAGTTTGTCATTAGTAAAGTTACACACATTTTTCTTCTTAAGCATGTGTCTATTGATGGTAATATATAATATATATTTTGCATATAATTAATTAAAAGAGAATGTGAAATTTTTAAAATTATTTTTGTTCTAAAAAAGTTGTATGCAGGTAAACACACAAATATGTTAGACCATAACCTTGATAAACAAATTGTTCAAATCTATAGACAAACTGCAGAAGTATGTCAACAAAACTGCTGAAATATATAGACAAACTACTAAAGTGTGTAGACAAAACGTTGAAGTATGCAGACGAATTGGTAAAATACGCAGACTGATATAATAAGCAAGCACAAAGACTCCTAAAACTTGGAAAAAACATGAATGGATGTGATGGAACCAATTAAAAATAAAAAAGAGAAACACTCATAGATTCGAAATACAAACTTAATATACGTATGTAACTGCTAAACATGCATTTAGATTGGATGCATATAGGTTGTTCACATAAACAGATTGACTGGAACAATATTTCACAGCCCAATTGTTTGAACACACCACATGTTACTCTGATAAGCACACATATTTTCAAAATATGAGACATACGTACCAGTCACATCCTCCTTATTCATAAGTTATAAAAAATAATAAAAAATCAAACGGGTGCAATAACTCAAATTGTCAAAAAGAACGACAATGTATAGTATCTTACTCAAATTGTCAAAAAAACGACAACATATAGTATCTTATAAAAAAATAAAAATAAAGTAGAAAAAGAAAATAAACAGCAG
>OY856411.1:1481153507-1481241007 GCA_963693085.1 Alisma plantago-aquatica | reverse complement strand
ACCCTAACCTTGCTTAGGGTTTTGCTCCTACCCTCTCCCAACCTTGTCTCTGTCCTCTCCCCTATAAAACCTAACCACCACCCTTCCCTGACCTACCTAGCAATCGCCCCCTCCCATCCACCATAGCCTCCAGTTGTCATGGCAACTACTTCCAGCTATCACCTGTAGCAGCAGCAGCAGCCTCCGCAAGTAGCAACAGGTACCTTTGTTGTCGTTGCCGCCCACAACAATAGCTCATGTCGTCGCCACATCTTGAGGTAGCAACAACCTTTTTTGCCGCCGCTACTTCCCGTTGTAGCATCCGACAACAATGTCGCCTGAAGCAAGAATAGTCATTGCAATCGTCGTAAACAGCAACCTCTAGTGCTAGTAAGCAACCCCCAAAAAAGCTGGATCCACATATCAGGGGGCAGATGTCTTACTTCCTCATGAGATATTCCCTTCAACTACATCAAATTCAAGGAGGAAATCGATTATCAACAATTTGAGTAAGATCTTTTCATCATTTACTGTGTTTTTGCTTGTCTACTGCAAATTTAATACACTCGAACAAATCCATAGGGTGTGTTTGGTTCCCCTACCGCAAATTTGCCAAGTCCTTATTTTCATGCAAGGTTTTCCCCCATTCCGTACCCCGCTTTACTTTCGTATTTTTCGATCCACCGTCATTTCTTGAACTATTACGTCCAGTTGTATGTTGGCAAAAAATTTCATAGACACTTTTTTTGGTTATCTCGTTGTGCAAATTAAAATGCCTACCAATAGAGTGGCCCCATTTTGGAACCCAATCCAAATGTCACTCTTGAATCTTCACAACCTATATTTACGCTTCACACTCTTGGTCAAGAGTCAATAACATCATGATTGAGCTTTGTGCCATTTGCCAAGCAAACCCACTCCAAGTTAGTCAACCTTCAGCACCCTACATGGGGTATGGGATGTTATCAAATCCCAAAAATGGACCAAAAGTCCCCCCTTAACCCTACACTTTTACAATTTTGTGTGTCGATACTCCATGAGACCCGTTAAAATCATCCCTATGGAGACACTGACCATTTTGCAGAACTTGATCCTTATTCAACGCACCACTACGTGGAACCACACCCCTATCAACCATGATACCATCACACTACAACCATTACGCATGCCAACTTGTTGCCCCCAAGCGCATTATGCACCACTGCCATATCCCCCTCCACGTGTTCCCCATTCTTCGCAATTCATTCCAGCACCCCATCACCAACCACAGGCTTCGCCACATCCTCCCATGGCCCCTCCTTAGGGACCACATCCTCGCCCTCTAACCATGATGCATTTCATCCCCCCCCTTATGGACCTATTTCCCCCCACAATCTATATGGTCAACATTATGTCGCACATAATGATGATATCACCAAACGAGGTTAAAATTGATGCCCCACTTTTGATAGTAAACTCTATCCCAAAGCATTTCTCAATATGGATTAGGTTTGCTATGATGAAAGTCAAAGGGTCGACCAAGCGATATTTGCAAGGTGTCCGGTGCAAAATGGAGCGTAGTGGTCAACCTTCCATACTCTTCTGGGACGAGATGAACACTAAGCTACGCAAGCGCTATGCACCTCGCAATACCAAAGACAACTTCTTTCGGACTGGATGGCCCTTAGACAAGGGTCATATTCTATTCAAGAGTACATGGAATGGTTTGAGGAGGCTAAAACCATTGTGCTCACAGTGATTCAGATTGGCAATTGGCCACTCTTTCTATGTACTACTTGCACCCTGATACTAAACAAGAAATGAAATTACAACATATGACTCGTTGGACGACGTGTTTCACCATGCCTAAAAGGTAGAAAGTTACCTACAGTCGGCTACTCACGGCCTTTCTATGTACTACTTGCACCCTGATACTAAACAAGAAATGAAATTACAACATATGACTCGTTGGACGACGTGTTTCACCATGCCTAAAAGGTAGAAAGTTACCTACAGTCAGCTACTCACGGCCTTTCCTTCTCTCATTTGGGGAAACTCAATCGCTCCACCAATAACCCCTCTACTACCCCATCACGTTCTACCTACCCCCTGCTCAACCCCTCACCAGAGTTCTTCAACCTCTTCCGCTAGTAAGGGCATGTAAGTTGTGAGTAACCATCTCATCCCACTTTCCTCGGCAAGGTCGTAAATGTTTTCACTGCGACAGTATGAGTCACCTAGTTGCTCAATGCCCCCGTCGTGCTCTCTTGACACCGCCCCTAAGGATGAGATTGTATGAAGAAGTGTTACATGCCTGCGAACCTTCTGATGACGACGTCGACTACAGTTATGATTACGATCTGTCATATTTCCAGGTCATGTGTGTCCTAGTTGCTCCTTCTGAGGGGGACAAATGGAAATTCACCACTCCCTTCCAGACCTTCTCCAAGCACGTGGTAAAGCAGCAAGCTACTCATTGATGGCGGTTGTTCTCTAAACATCGTCTCACCCTATGGATTGAAGTGCATGGAGCTGCGCTCAGAGGCCCATCCTCAGCCATACAAGGTTCACTAGATGAACCAGATTAGCTTTCCCATCACTAACAGTTGCCTTGTGTCCATCACTCTGAGTGTTTGTTCATGCCACATTTGGTGTGACGTGTTGCCTATGGAAGTTAGCCACGTCATCCTTGGCCTTCTCCTTGGATTTATGACTTGGATACCCACAATGGGGGACTTTACAATGTTTATACCTTCAAGCACAAAGGCAAACACATACAACTTTCCCTACTCGTTTCATCTCTCCTCTAAAAAAAGAGCCCAAGACCAAACCCCCAAACCTCAAAATCCTAGCACTCTTTACACCTTGACACACGCAGAGAGCTTGAAGAGACCAGTTGAGAAACCAGATGCAAGTATTTTCTATACATTAAAGAATCCACTCATGTAGAACTTATCCCCCTTCTCGACGAGTTCAAAGACATGACACCCATTGACCTCCCTAATCAGCTCCCTTTGCATGATATTCAACACAAGATTGATTTGATTCAAGGGTCATCACTGCTGAACCGACCTCATTATCGCATGAACCTGACTGAGCATGTTGAATTGAAACGCAGGGTTGATGCCCTCCTTCTCAAAGGTTTTATTCGTGAGAGAAAGAATCCACGTGCATTTCATGTTGTCCTTGCCCCTAAGAAGGATGGTAGTTGGAGAATGTGTTATGTCGACACATCAATAAGATCACTGTCAAATATAGATTTCCTATTCCACAGTTTAATGGCATTCTTGATCTATTGACAGGATCCTGCTATTTCTTCTAAATTGACCACTGTCGTAGAATGAAATATCCGATTTTGATGTCGTATTCGATGGCTCGGAAACAGAAATTTGCAACACTTTTGACTGAAATTTTGATATTTACGGCCCTAACAATTTCGACGCTCAAACATAGTCATCCAGAATCCCACCTGGGCTCCGCCCAGGCTCGCCTAGGCCACCTAGGCTCTAGGTGGTCCGCCTTAAACTGGGCGCATAGGCTTTTAGATATCTAAAGTTGATGCCTAAGGGCTTTTAGGCCCAAATTAAGACACTTGAAGACAAAATTAGCATAGATTAGGTCGGAATTTGGTCAAATTAGATCATGTTTAGTTATTTTGGGGGAAGAAATAGATCTAATATAAACCAAATCAGATCTAATTATGGCAGATTAGGTCTTATTTGGGGGAAATAGGTCTGATTTGGGAAAAATATCTTATTTGGGAGATTAGATCGGATTTCGCTAAATTAGGGCTCATTTAGCTCAATGTAGGACAAACTAGGAGAAGTTACGTCTGATTAGGTCATGTTATGCCAAAATCAGTCCGGCTTTGGCTAAATTAGGTAAGAGTGAGTTAAATTAGGTCTAATTTAGATCGTGTTAGGTCAAATTAAGGCCAAATAGGTCTATCTTAGGTTGTGACAGCTGTGATGTAGGTGAAGTTATGATTGATTAAGCTTAGGGATAAGCAATAAAAATGTACATAATGATGTACATATTTGAATATAATTGAATGTATACACAAAATCATTTATATATGTAAAATATAAACAAATATGAAGAACACCTACAAACGCCGAGGCCTCCTCCTAGGCTTCCCCTAGGTGGGAAGGACCGCCTAGCCGCCTAGACAAGTATGCGCTCAAATAAGCGAATTAAATCATGAAAATAGGATGATCTAAACACCAAGATCTACTCAAATATGCAATATTATTTCGTATTAGATATGTGGGGGGTCTTCCAATTTCTAAGTGAACGAAGCTGAACAATTTTGACAAAATTTTGATGGCAATTTCGATGGTAAAATGAAGGAATTGACTTGTGAAATTTAGCAAACACAATGTTTAGACATCAACACACTACACTTTATAATAAAGTTTCATGTTTAGAGGTCTAGATGGGATCCATGTCTTAATGAGTGAGTGCGCAAATGAACAATATGTCAAGTTTGTTAGACAGTTACAAACTTAGAAACTTCAAGTTACAACTTATTACAAGTTACAAACTTACAAACTAGAACTTGTATAAGTCCAATGTTAACATTTAACTAGGTTACATAGGACATTTATATACAGATCCAAGAAAGAACTTTGCTATTTTCAGAGTATTTCTCTAGATCTCTATAGAAGAGTGTACAACATACCTCATAATCAAAAAAAATTAGCCTCTAGAAGCAAGATTGATTAAAAAATACCAAAATACTTCAAATGTAGCAGTAGCAGCACTAGGAACAAATTTCTCGAAATTAAAGTTTTGTTTCTCGAAATTTTGCAAAGTTACAGCCCAAATTGAGCTTTTTAATGCAAAATTTTGCACCTAGGGGCAAACTTTTCGCGAAATTACGTCCCATTGCCTGCATTTGTGCATTTTGAAGTCATATTGTACGTTTCGATGTTTGATGGCCAAAAAATGAAATTTTGCAATTTTGCTCAAAATTTATTCTATGACCTCTGTAGCAGTTACTCAAGGAGTCTCATGAACGGAAGACTGTCTTCAAAACCCAGGACAGATTATAAGAATGGTTGGTCATGCCCTTTGGCTTTTCCAACGCACACAGCACCTTCATGAGAGTAACCATGTTTATCGGCCATTCATTGGTAAAATTTGGGTGGTCTACTTTCACAATACTTTGATTTTCAAGAAAACCAAGGAAGAGCATTTGACTTATCTTTGACTTGTTTTCAACACACTTCGCACTAAGAAATTGTATGTCAATCTCAAGAAGTATTCTTTTTTTCAAGATAGAGTCTTTTTCCTTAGCTACTTCGTATCAGCTACTAGCATTGAGGCTAACTCGGCCAAAGTCAAAGCCATCACTAATTGGCCCACACCCACTACGGACTCTGAGCTCTGTAGCTTTCACGGGCTGGCAACATTTTATCGTCGCTTTGTTCGAGGTTTCAGCACCATTATGGCTCCACTCACGGAGTTGATGAAGTGTGATAAATTAGAGTGGACACCATCTACCAGACGAGCTTTTGAGGCTGTCAAAACCAAATTGACTAAAGCCCATATTCTTGCCTTCATGATTGTTTGCATCCATTTGAGGTATCACGTGATGCTTCTGGTGTTCAAATTGGTGGCATTCTGAGCCAAGAAGGCCATTGTGCTACCTTTTTAGTGAGAAACCCAATAATGATAAAGAACACTACAATGTTGTGCAATCTCTGCGTCATTGACAGCACTATCTTCTACATCAGGAGTTCATCCTCTGGTTTGACCATCAGGCCCTTCATTTCTTGAATTCCCAAAAGAATTTAAGTGTTTGTCATGCCAAGTAGTGTGAATTTCTCCAGGACCACACTTTTGTTCTCAAACATCACTCTAGTGTGGAGAACAAGGTCGATGACGCTCTCATTCCATGAGTGTTAAAGTTGTGGGCTTAGGCCGTTTGAAGGAACAATATCCCAACTGTCCTGACCTTGGAATAATCCATTTTGAGCTCCTTAATAGAACACATGGATGACCTTCTAGTTTTATTCTACGTAATGGATTTCCCTTTTGTGGCACATAGTTATGTATTACCTCCACTTCTGTTCGAGATTTTCTCAGTTATGTATTACCTTCACTTTCGTTCGAGATTTTCTCATTTGGGAATTACATGTTGGTGGCCTAGTTGGACATTTTGGTAGGTATAAGACCACAGCTCTAGTCATAGACAAAATATATTGGCCTTCCCTACGTCATGATGTTGCCCGCATTGTGTCTCAATGTCGTACTTGTCAAATGGACATACCAAAAGACAAAATATTGGCCTCTACACCCCTCTCCCTATTCCCCATGAACCATGGAAGGACCTGAGTATGGATTTCATTCTAGGTCTTCCATGCACTTCACGTGGCCACAACTTTGAGTTTGTGGTAGTTGGTCATTTTTTAAGATGTCCCACTTTATTCCCAGTAGTAAGACTTCTGACACCTCTCATGTCGCCCGTTTTTTCTTTAATGAGGTAGTCAAGCTACACGGACTTCCCGCCACCATAGTGTCTAATGG
Source organism: Alisma plantago-aquatica (assembly GCA_963693085.1). Classification (NCBI taxonomy): domain Eukaryota; kingdom Viridiplantae; phylum Streptophyta; class Magnoliopsida; order Alismatales; family Alismataceae; genus Alisma; species Alisma plantago-aquatica. Next base: position 1,481,234,518 of record OY856411.1, on the reverse strand, counting down.
TGATGTGAAGTTTGTTAGCTACTATAAGAAGACTCACATGGGAAATTTTTAGTACCCACCTGAAATTCTCTTCTGCCTTTAACCCTCAGACTAATGGTTAAACTAAGGTAGTTAATATGAGCTTGGGTAACCTTCTGCGATGCCTTGTGGGTGAATACTTAGGCAATTGGGACTTACTCCTAGCTACTGTTGAACTTTCTTACAACAATTTTGTTAAACGATCCACAAGAAAAAGCCCTTTTAAAATATTCATGGTTACCAACCCGAACCCCGCCAGCCTGCAGATCTCAATACCCGACCGCCCCCACACTGCAGAGACCTTTGCCAGACGCATTCACGATTTGCATGTTGAGATTCGCCAAAAACTTACTTTGTCTTATGAAAACTATAAGCTTTCGGCATATGCACACCGCAGGTTTTAAGAATTTAACGTGGGAGATTGTGTGTTAGTACATGTGCTTCTTGAGTTGCCCCAAAAAAATTTCAAGAAGCTTAATGCCAGAGCATCAGGACCTTTCCAAATACTTAGTCGACAGGGACCCAATGCCGATGTACCGGATTTTCCAGCAGACTGGGGCATTAGTGTTGTATTCAGCGTAGAGGATCTTTCTCCTTATCGTGGTACATTCGAGTCACCTCCACCACCAACCAGTGTAATCAAAGCGGGTGCCTAAGCGCCGCCTAGGCGTCCTAGGTGCTCCACAGGGTCCTCAAACCTAGGCGCCTAGGAGTCATAGGTTAGTTGGGCAAACTAGACAGGTTGGGCGGGCTAGGCGGTCAAGGCGGGCATCCTAGGTGCTTCTAATGCAACTGTTACAAACAGGGCAGTCCTTAAACTGATGTTTCTTTATTTTTTTGTACTTCCTCTTGTGTGACCTATTCTTGCTTCTTTTCTTTTCTTTTTCTGATTTCTCTAGCATTTCATGTTCTCACTACTGCATTTTAACTTTTTGTGACTCCCTCCTATGTTCCCTCTTACTACGATCTCCATGTTTCTTATTTCAGAAATTGAGAGTTATCCTATGTCTCCTGCTCCCAAATCTACTAGACTACTAGTACTACTACAATTCTATTCGCATATTTTCTTCTTGTTTTTCTGCCTTATTCTTCTTCCTACATCTCCAGCAGCTACTGTTGTTTCCATGTATGCGTTAGAGTTTCCTGATCTCTTCTTCCTTCCCCTAGGTCTTCTCCAACATCTCCGTCACTGTTTTTTCTCTAACTTCCTCCTTCACGTCTCCTTTACTGCTATTGTGCTTTCTTTGTCTGATTTCTTCCTGCGCGTCACTTGCACTTTTTTTTTCTTTTTTCCTGTTTTCTTTCTCCTTAATTCCTACAATCTTCCTCCTTCTGTTGTTTCTATTTTCTTCCTCTTGATTCTCCGTCCTCTGATCCTCCCAATAGTTATCAATACAAGTTGGGCATATGACTAAATTTAATGAACCAGTTACAGAATTGCATGTAGTACCATACATATAAATAAGCAAATATGTAACAGAAAATAAATACAAAAAATAAAAACGCCGAAAAAAGCCTAGGCGCCTATTAGGTTAAACCCACCGCCTAGCCCCCTAGACAACTTAGCTACCAACTGCAGCTTCTTCGGATCACCACCGTCTCCAGCTGCTCTACCTCCTATGCCTCGACTTCGTCAACAATCGCCCAAGTGCATCAAAACCATCCTTGATGACCAGACCGAGCTCACCCGCCAAGGCACCGAACATCGTTTCCTAGTTTTTTGGCTTACCGTTCTCCTGTAGATGCCACATGGATCACTAAAGATGACTTCTGTCGTATTGATACAGATCTTCTTGAGCTCTACCTCAGTACCGACTTGACGGAGTCCAGTCTTTCACTGAGAGTTGATGTAGGAAAGGTGTCGCCTCTAGGCACTTACGAGGCAAGCGTTGTTGTGTCATTAGTTAAGCTTTGATTAGCTTATGCTAATTTATTATGCATTTTCCTTATTTTGGGCTTTTTGTAAACTCATGTGGTTTAGTCCCACATTGACTCGCCCAGTTAATCTTTCTTTTATAAGCCAGTATAGGCTCTATTGCGTCTTTGTTTAGGCACAGTTGATGAATGAGCATTATTCCTTTTAGTCACTTAGCCGTATTTATTTCATTTCTGTAGATTTACATTAGAAAAACTTCAATGCACGATAACCTAAAAAAATAATATTGTGAGGGAATTTGAACTAAAACATCCTATTTCACTAGAAAAAGCATAATCCATATCAAGGAACGAGGTGACCGATACCGACGTCGTTTCGACAGCTTGGAAATAGGTATTTACCGGTATACCGATGGAAATACCGACAGATGCAATCCTGGCCGTTTCGACGCCAAAATGAACGAATTAATTTATGAAATTTTACAGGTGTAATCTCTACACCTAAATGCATCATTTTATGCAATAAAATTCTATATTGGGTGTGGGGGAGGGGGGTCCATCATGGGGAAGGTAAGGAATCTGTCATGTTTCGTTGGGATTTTGGTGAAGGATTTCGATGACAAAATGTAGGAATTAAGATATGAAATTTTACTAGCACAAACCACACACTTAAATACACACAATTATGCAATAATATACAATTTACAACATATGAATAACATATCTACTTACAAGTCACATCAGCTGTATGTTGAGTGGCGCGCTAGTTCTCCATACAGTAATGAGTTGATATTACTGAGATATTGTGGCCATGACATGCACATCCTATAAAGGTGGTTGTATGTAGTCACATGCTCCTCATACACATCATTATTGGCAAATTATATGAAGTTCCATGTTGCTCATTCATGTGCGATACTGTGTAAGTGTATAATACTCGTTTGTATTATATTCACATTACTCTAGTAAAACATCTTCCACTAAACATAAATAAGTAACTAATTATATCAATACTAATTGTAATATGTTAGACAGATTGTATGATAATAGTAATTAAGAGTGTTGTAAGTAGGTAGATCTAGTGATAATATTGTAGATCTATATAATATACTTATAGATGTATGTATAGTTCGCATAAACATATATAATTGGAGTAATATTAGGCTTTGGCGGTAAAAAATAATTTTTTTAGGTGAAAGTGGAAGAAAAAAGTAGGAAAAAGAGATGGAGAGGTTGCTAATGGTAGAAATGAAAGAGATTAGTTATAATTACCTTGATTTGGGTTGGTATTAGCTCCAATCGCCAAAAATCATCCAAATGCACCTTCTTTTCTCCTCCCAATAAGTAACTACAGTCATTCTCGCAAAAAACGGTATACCCATCGGTACACCGCCGGTTTCGGTCGGTACAGTGAAGTTAGTAGTGCATTTTGCACCGAAATCATCGAAACATGGCGGTATGGACGGTATACATGTCGGTATATCGGTATTTACGATCCTATCGGTACGCACGCATGTTTTCGTATCGGTACGCGTCGGTATCGGTATTTCGGTCGAAATACCAGCGGTACGGGCGAAACTTCATTCCTTGATCCATATACGTTCTTCAACACTATTTAAAACTCACATTTGTTCAATATATATGGTGTTCCATATCTTCATAAATCACAGCAGGAAGAGATATATAGATGAACAACAACAAGTGTATTTTTTTTAATTCAGATTTGTGAAAAGAGGGTGATGCGGGAAAGGTGAAATGATGTTAGGTCGAAGCCAATTCTTCTAAATTTGTGCTAGATCTAGTAGAGGGATAGATTTACTGCCCCTTAGCTCAATAAACCAAGAAAACAACTACCTCAAGGTCAGGAATGGCACCCTGCTAAGTATCTTTAAGCCTTCATTACACGTGCAACCACAAAAAGCACAGGTATTGTCCACAAGATGGATTCTTTTGAACCAGATTGAGCTGCTACCTTTGATAACTAGGCCGAAGTCGTCAATATGAGTTGACAAGTAAGCAACGAGATCGAACATGGAAGCTTACCAGATTTTGATGTCAGCAACCATATATGAGCAACATTGAGAATTAATAGCCGTACGTCGAGGAAGTTTAGTACCAAGGTTTAGATTTGGTTTAGCATAAGCATAAAAACTACTTCTGCAATGTTTGAAGCAAACATTATCTACAGAATAAAATTCTTATCAATACTATCAGATCATGCCAAAAGCATTTAGAATGGTGCAAGACAAGGCTTTAGTGTAAAAAAAATCTCTATACTTAGGGGCAAGAACCCATTTTTCTAAAGCATTCTATGAGTGGGGTATAGACACTATCACAAACAGATCATTGTAGCATCACACCTGTATAAAATTTAAATTTTGGTAGCAAGGGTAACTTCTCTGCTGCTACTTGTACAGATGTTCTTTTCCATTAAGGATTAGGACCTAGTTTGCCACAAAAAGAATGTTTCGATGCAATGTTTGGAAACTCAGGCAAATATATTTTGCTAAATACTGGTTAGTAAAATGCGGTCAGAGTATATTTTCCTAACCATGGGTCAGACCACACAAGATTACGCTATAAGTTTAGAAGATAATCTATAAACCTTAGACCATTTATAGTCTAGAAACATTGAGAAAATATATAACATGGGTATCATGTAAACAGACTGTGGCTAACTAGCTTATCCAAATAGGCCCAATAACCTCACAATTATAAAGTTTCCAGTGTTAAATACACTTGAAATTTTTACTTTGGCTAACTGAGAATTGGATTGTTCCAACTTGATTCGAGCAGAATCTTCAATCCTGTGACGCGTGATTCTTTTTCATGACGGAATTAATATAAATGATACAGCCAGAATAAACTACGATCTAACTACAATAATTTCTAAGTAAAAACTTTGAATTTCAGAAAACAAAAAATATGCATTCATAAGCTTACAGATGGGGTCTTCGAATTCCTGTGGAAGTGAGGCAGAGTTCTTCCAATAAAGCCATCAGGAGCACGACGTCCACCTACAGATTGTTGTCCGACACATGCTATCATTTGGCATATGTTTATAGGGGAACCTTTTGATCCGCATTGTGACATAATTAACGGGCTGTTCCTCCAATGAAGCTCCGTCATGCACACCTGAATTTGTCACATACAAATCATCGCAATTGAAGATGAAATATTTGGAAGAGGATATATAGTAGATTCTGAGGCCTATTAAAGAAATTGATCTTTTTTACAACTCCACATAAATAACTACACTGATGATAAAATCATTCATACATGTGTGTGTCTATACATACATACATACGTGTGTGTGTATGTATGTATGTGTGTGTGTGTGTGTGTGTGTGTGTGTGTGTGTGTGTGTGTGTGTGTGATTCTGGGAGCCACTGGTCAGTCTTCAATGCTTGGGTCTAGCAAGACAACAGATAGTAACAGACTAAAGCTTGGGTGTGAAGCAGCAGGTACAAAAGAAGACACAAGAAAGAGGGCATCAAAAATGTGTGACTTTTAAGGGACCTCAGAAACTTATCATGAGCAGGAGAAAAAAGGTGTTGCATACAAATATTGCTCTATCAAAGAAAGTATTCCAACGCAACTAAGACCTTGAACATAACAAAATGTTTGTGGCAAGAAATGTGTAGCAAAATATGTCCACTGCAAGTTGTGTCTGGCACATACAGGTAAGTGGAACAAGGCATCGACTTCCAGTCGAGTTCGACATGTATGGAAGTGGAAGTTTGTGGAAACATAGAGGAAATTTCAAGGATTTTTACAATTAAACTTCGACGCATCGTCGACAAAATTAAGCTAAAAACAGTTATTTCATGATGAAAATTGATAGATTTCATCAAATCTAAGCTTAAAACAAATTAGATGTTTATATACATCCATACATACAGGTTTACATATGTATAAAAACACAGTCACATGAAATGTACAAGACGTACTCTTCGAGTCAACTTTGACAGGCATGGAAGTTTGTGGAAAATCTAAGGAAACTTTTGAGGAAGGTGTGGACTAACAGTTCTACGCAAAATAAGCTAAAAGATTGAGAGATTGTGAGGGAATTTGGCATATCAAATTTTAGTAAACACATACTCCATCTTTAACCTTCAATAGAAAATGTTTACAACTTAAATCTGTTTTAAAGCAACAAGCACCATTGACGACAAAAGAATCAGAATTCCTTCTATCTGGGAACAGTTGAACTGTGGAGGAATGCCAATTGACTAAGAGATGCTTGCAGTTACACGTGAGATACAAAAACTTTCAGAGAAGCAACTGTTGGTTCTTCAACCTCTCAAGATAACTACTTTATCCAAGATGATACGCCAGAATTCAATAACCCAGATGATGTCTCAATCATACATGAGCGTGGATTTCCTAAACTACAAATTTCTGCTAAGGCGTATACAAACCCTGGAGATACACGGTGATAGCAAAACTGATCGGGCAATCAATTGCTATTAAACGTTGTCTGATCAAATCTGCCTAATGTGGAGACTACTGGACGATGGAAGGCATATGAACTAAGCCTTAATCACTTTGTCATTCAATTATCTTGTGAACAAGACTGGTTAAATGCATTGACAGGGGGGTCTTTGGTCAATTTTTGGCTATTGTCTAATTGTGTGGCGATGGAACAAATTTCGTTCTGACATCAGGACTTCCTTCGTGTATTATTACCTGAGCTCGTATTATTGATCTATCAATCCATCTCTATAACCAGGTAATCTTTGACAAAAATTGTTCGGCATTGGGGAAACCAAGTAGGATTAATGAACACGCCCTATAATGTACAAGAAGCTGTTTCACTAGATTGACAATAGAAATCAATTCTTCACACCCCGTATAGCCTGAAGTGGTTATAAATGGATCGGATTTCAAAGTAGAGTATGAAATGTTGCCTAATATCCACCACAGATGCGGAAGGATGGGTCGATGAACAAAAGAATTGCACTATATCAGCCCTCCACACTGATCCAGAAGAGTCGATTCAATCATGTGAAGATGCTGGAGTCAAATGGGATCAACATGAAGAATGTTGGCAAACTTACTATAGCCGGAATATCCAAACTCGACACCCTGGTCGAAACAATGCCAACATATATGCAACTAAGGAGAACGCCAAAGGCATAAACTACATATTTGCTGTGTTTTAGAAGATGAACTCAAACATGCAGACAACACGACTCTTTTGAATACTCCTTTGAACTTTAACATATCATCTAGAGGCAGAAAAATATGAACACAGAAGAGAAAACGAGTTCATACAGTGACAGCCAGAAGAATTCCAATGACAATAACGAAATTGCAGATGTAATGGTGCAGACAACTGAAAACTTGGCTACACCTTGTCAGGTAAGTGAAGATTTGCCTGATATGAATGTAGTTTCACGACACAGTGGTGAACCTTGAAGTAGATGAAGTGGTCTTATATCATACTACAAGTGATGATACCCTAGACCGTGTCCGTTTAAACAGAAACGATAATGCATTTATGTCGAAGGTGATTAGTAATGAAGTTTCCGATCCACACCCAAAGAAATCTTCTGATAAAATGGGTCAGAAAACTCATAGCAGTAGCGGTAAAATGAAGAGTATACCATATCTAATCCGCAACCAAGCTAGAAAAGTTGTGAAGTCTATGGCTGCTGCAGAAAATGCAGAAAGATAAGGATATGTTTAGGCTCTGTGGATGTAATTAGGCATTGAAGATAACTTTGTATCTGTTGGATACAATAGCTACTTTTTCAATAGCACTCCTATATGCAGGAATCAGTGGTGGATTAAGCTGATCACAAAACTCGACTGTATTACCACAGTACAAATGATAACTGATGAATTATACAAGTTTATGGCAGTATCAGCATGGCTTTGGATGTTTCCCACCCGAATTATTCGAACACTTAAAGTCTGGAAGATGAAGACTCTGGGATTTCTTTCGAATCAATTGACAATGAAGATCAAGAAGATCATTTTACAAGTTTATGTTGATGCAAACATAGAATCAAATATGCATCTCAAATCAAAATCTACTGACTGTGCACATAGTCGGCCACCCCTTCCATATTAAGTAATCTTTTTCTATGTTGATTGTATTGGTATTACCCATGGAACATAACTTCGAAGAAGTTTGTCGAAATTTTGCCAAAGTTTCAAACTTCAACCATAGGCTAAGCCGAATACCAAATACTTTGTGGTAGTCTCAACTTCGTGGCGACGTTTCAATGTGTACACCGAAGTTGACTTTTTTGTATGTATTTTTGTCTCAACTTCTCCAAAGTTGTCGTAGTTTCCTCAAAGTTGGCAAAGTTGAGACGGCCCAAAACATTAATCCTAACTAGTGTCCTAAAGGCCATATAAGGCGTAAGATTTGCCTCCAACCCTCTTCACAACTTCTAATATCAATTCCTATGTTTGTTGTTGCCACTCTTTAACTACTATTTGGTTGTATATTGTATATAATACATATGGTGAATTGTATTTGTATGTGTTGCACATTTGACCCTTGCAAGCAAAACATTGTGTGAAGAAGTGTAATCGTTGTTATTGTGATATATTGATGTGTACACCCCTGTGCTATATGTATAGGAGAGAAGGCTATTACAAGGAAGCATACGAAAGCAGACTAAACCCTAATGGGCCATGGGCAACAGGCCCATGTAGACAATACACTAATTATCCTATTAACTAAATAGGCTAATATTCTAACAATCCCCCTCAAGCTGGAGCATGGGTGAACGCATGTCCAAGCTTGGAGATACATGACTCGATTGAACGATAAGAAATAAATGATAAATGAAAGATAGAAATGTCTCTCCCTAGACAAAAAATTTATTACTCCCCCTTAAACAATACTTACTAACTAAAAAGATATGATGACGCCCCATTGAGATGTGTTCTGCATGTTGGAGAAGTTCGAGCTTTGAAGGAGGTCTTTCTTTTTTAAGTGCATCCGGAATGAAGAACATCTGAAGTAGACAATCACGAATATCATGACTATGCCATCTTCACTGGAAAGGAATGTGTGACTAGAATAAGCGCACATCTAACGCATCCAACATACATAACGCAGCACAAACGCGGAGGCACAGTGTGATGTAATGTAGTAGAGGTGTCTTTGAATTGTCTGAGAAGCATAGCCAACTGGAATTAGCACAGAAGACCACCGACATGCATAATGTGGCACGAACACGCTGGACGAGGTGCTAAGGTGTCGTCTCAACACATAGAAGCAGCAGAGGCAGCTCGAAGAAGACATGATGAAGTAGCTTGATGAAGATCACTCTGGATGAATCCTTGCGAATACAAATTTTGCACAGGTTTGAAGATGAAGAGCTTCGAAGATGAAGAAGCAACCATCTGGAACACCAAACGCAGCATGAATGATCAATTGGAACGTCATCAACACCAAAGGGACTAGAGGTCAGAATTAGCGCAACAATTCCTATCCTGACGTACATAAGGTGGTATGAACGTGAAACGTTTGGTGTCAATGTTACAACTTACAACTTTGAAATCCTTCAATATTTGTTTGAAATCTAAATTGATGCTAAGTGGGAATGACGTGCCACAAAGACATCAATAACGCAGATGTGCTGAAGAACATGATATTCCATGAAGATAGCTTGGAATATCATCTCATCTTTCTCATACCATATCTCTCTCCTCTCCTCATATCCTCTCTCTCATGTTCTCCTCATACCCTCCTCTCTCTCCTCTATTCCCCCTCACACACACCAAAAACGACGAGAGTGAGTAGATGGTGTGGAAAAAGGGAAATATGACCCCCCCACGTAGAAAGACGCAGACATGATGGAAGGAAGGGTGGGAAAGGGAAAAGGTAAAACGAGAGGTGTAGAATGTAGAGAAGAACAAAAAGAAGACCACCGGAATGGAAGCATCAATAGAAAGAGGAGATACACTACCAGAATTTTGCTCGGTAGGGGAAGAAGTGGCACTGCAGGAATGGCTCTCGGCAGAAAACCGATAACTAGAATCAATATGCAAAAATAATTCGATTAAGATCCGGATAGAGAAAATAAATGGATCTTTTCTTGACCCGAAAAGAGCATTTGTCCGACCCTTAGACCGACAAATGTGGGGTGTGGGGGCTCTAAATTGGGTCAACAAATAATAACGGGATCTGATTATCATCAAGTACTGGAGGAGAGATAGACCTTTGGAGGACGTCTTACTGAATTTGGAAGTGGACAGACTGCTTCTGACATGTCGTGTCTGTGACTGGACACGGCGTGTACTTGTCGGGGGTGAGAGGCAGACTCCTAATGACACATCGTGTAGAATTTTTGACATGCCGTGTAGCTCCTTCGCTCGAAATTGACTGACTCTTTGCAACATGTCGAGTGAAAATATGACACGTTGTGTCGGTTGTCGGAGGTGCAAACTGAATCTCCTCCGACACGCCGTATCTGTTGCGATCTGCGCAGTCAGGAGAAATTCTGGAATCCAACACGTCGTGTTGTTTGAGCAACACGTCGTGTCGGTTGCGATCAAAGCAAAACTCCGCGTCGTCGGGATGATTTCTGGAGCGCAACACTGTATTGATTGGACAACACGCCGTGTTGGCCGCAGCTAATGCAGGATCTCGACGGGAATTCACGTTGTCAAGGAGACAAGTACCCTGAGAAATAGTACCATGGGTTGATGGGAATTAGCGCACCGTCTTTTGTACTCCTTGGATCATGAACAGTGGTGGCTCCTAACTTGACCATGGCCGGATCTGGACAGGACTTAGCGTTGTCCAGGATCTTGAGAGGTGTAGCGGTGGAGTGATGGATGGACGATTTGATGGCGGATGTGGCGGCTGGACGCGGAGACGGCAGGGCAACAAGGCGATGAAAACGGTTGATGGAGCCGAAGGTGGATCTGCTTTGGCGTGGTTACTTCAATGGCGGCGGCTGGAGCTCGCTTGATGAACAGATCTTGGGGAAGGTGACGACAGACTGATAGATCTGGACAGGAAGGATGGCACCGTCCAAAGACACAGATAGACTAGGATAGATTGTCGGGAAGGATGGCGCTGGCGCATCGATAAAAATCCATGTGAAAGGGAAGACGATGCGACCATGGAGGTCGGGATGTGCCTGGCGGGCGGCCGGCCTAAGCCATGGAAGGAGGCGGCAACCACCCGCAGGCGAGCCGTCCCCCTATTGCTCTCTCTAGGAGAGGAAGGGGCGACTGCTGATAGGGTTGGATCGGGCGCCGGAGAGAAGAGGGAAGGAGGTGTGGCGGCTAAGTTTCTATTCCCAGGGCTATTGCTCTGCTACCATGTTAAGAAGTGTATTCGTTGTTGTTGTGTTATTCTATTGATATGTACACCCATGTCCTATATATAAAGGAGAGGAGGCTATTACAAGAGCATACAGAAGCGGACTAAACCCTAATGGGCCATGGCAACAGGCTAAATTGGCTAATATTCTAACACATTGTATTATCAACCTACCTAGGGCTAGAAAGTCGTGAATCGTGTTTTTGTGTTAAATTAATATATATAAGATAAAAGTAACATAATTAGAAGTTTTCAATCAAAGTTTCGTTTAAATTCACATCATTTTCTTCAAAAATGGCATCGAATTTTGCATCTAAACTTCCTCAAAGACTAGGCAAAGTCTACACAAAGTAGAAGTCATGTGCCATGGTATTACCAATTAAACATATGTAATTATTTCTGCACTTGCTTCCCGCTTGAGGAGAGCATGCTAAATAAATGAAGCTCTAACTTTTCAAATAAAATTAACGAATATATCACAGAAGCATGCATAGTTAACTTGTCATTATTATCAACAGTAACCCATGCCTATTTAGTGAGGAACAAACCGGTCTTATATGAATAGCTAGTGATATATAGTTCTACAAATATCGAATTTATGTATCAAGTATGATTTGGTTAATATATATTACAAAATCTTGGCTTCAGAGCTCCATATGTATACATTACATGTGGTTATGATGTAGACTGGTATTTCACCATAGCAGCCACATTCCCTTCCCAAGAGTTGTAAAATATCAATACATAATAGTTGCAGGTTAACAAAGTATGGTTCCATGACAAGTTTGATTATATAATTGGCAAGCCGTGTACAATTTTGCTGTTTTTTAAATGTCATGATATGCTTGTGAAAATATGTCATGCATGTGATGAAATTTACCCTATAAATTATACTATTTAAGATTGCTCTCTATGTAAGCATCTTTGCTACGCATACCTTGCCAACATCCTCTCGAATTCTGTTTAATACTCCGGAAATAAGAGCTTCTAGAGTTTGAGCAGCATCACAACCTGGTTGCAAATCAAGAGCGCCTTTATTATACTTCAATATGAGATCATTACATGTCTCGTATCCTTTATCAATTGCCTCTTTCCTTTTGTTGTTGAGTGGTTCCCCAGGAGTAACATCATCAATTCCAATAGAAAACCCATGGTTACCTATCCACCTTGCGCTGCATGAGCAGTAACAACGTTCCAATTTAAAACAAACCAAATGTAGATATGTGAATTGTTTAATAAAAGACACGCCGACCGAAAAACATTATCAAACACAATTAGTAAAATGGAACGTTTTTAGTATGGAGTAACTATAAACAAAAAGTAAGCATGTTAGGAAGAATACAGCCGACAGACCAGATGCCCATCGATCTAGAGACCAGTATGAGAATTACTTGATAATTAACATAAGGCAAGAAAACGTAGCATATATCAGAGTTTACATGCGTAATTAGTTTTTTGCATGCATGTAAACTTCTAGACAGTTAGCAATTGGCTATACAGGGTACTCGGTGAGGTCAAATTAGATAAAATTAAGTTCTCTACATAAATCACGTGTTCAGAAAAAGAAAAAGAAATCCAGGGTTGGGAACAAAGAAATGAGTTCCCAGGGAGATTAAACTAAACTGAAGGTATTGTTAGAGTACAAGAAAATGATAACTACATTTGTTGAAAATTAGGCGCAACAGAAAGGGAGGGCATTGTGTGCAGATTTTCCACAAGCCTAGGTAGGCTTGCTGTGATTTAGGGCCATGGTCATGTCCAGGATGAATATCAGGTGAGGTTAACTCCAGATTTCTTTTTTCTAGGGAACCAGAGACTCAATCAATTCAATTAATGTCAAACTTTACATATTATGTGTCATCACCGTCACCTGATCATGGTAATAAAAACCCCGCCTTGAGGCTCTCAAGGCTTATACCTCTTGGTGAGGCTATCCCAAATGCGCCTCGAGGCTTACGCCTCGGTGTCCTAGATTGAGGCTTACGTCTCACATTGTCTGAGGCCCGCCCCAAGCACTGAGGCGCACGCCTCAATTCTAGATGATAAAGTCTTATGTTAATCATCAAATTGTGTACTTTTAATATTATTACAAACACTTTCTTTAAAAAAATCTTTTCGTTCTTATAGTTAATTGTTATTTTTTATTAATGAACAATTAATCATCAATCTCTAAGTTAACTTTTTCAATATTCTTTGTCAAATTTATCGTTATTTGCTTCCTTCTTATTCATTGTTGTTGAATTTTGTATCATTGTTAACTAACTTTGGTTTCTTGTTCCTACTAATTCAAAATTCTATCTCCTTTAGTTTTTCTGACATTGACATCTTTTATTCTAATAGTATAAAGAATTGATATCTCATTTTTTACATATTTATTTTGGTATTGTGGTGGGTCCTTAGCATACTTGTTGATGCACCCGACTAGTCGGCTGGTCGTTTTGGTGGCCAACGACTAGCCTGTCGCCTGGGTTTTTCATCATATTGAACGTCCACCCAGACCGACTGGTCGACTAGTCGGTCGACTGGTCACCCTGTAAGTCGGCCGCTTATTTGGTGGGCCCGACAATTTTTCTTTAATTTTTTTAACTAATTATATATTACTAATATATATAACTAATTATATAAGTATATAACTATATACTTATAGTTATATAGTATATATAGCTATAACTATATAAGTATATAACTATATATATATTACTAATATAACTAACTGTATATTAATAATATATAATTATATATAACTAATTATATAAGTATATAACTATATGCTTATAGTTATATAGTATATAAGTATATAACTATATACTTATAGTTACATAGTATATATAACTATAACTATACATATTACTAATATATATTACTAATATATAACTAATTATATATTACTTATCTATATATTACTAATATATATAATTAATTATATGGAAAGAAAAAAAAACTACGCCTGGGCGGCCGACTAGTCGGCCTGGTCGCCCAAGGAATCAGGGTGACCGACTGGCCACCTTGACAAGTATGGTCCTTAGTCTATATTATCACTATTATGTTTCACAATTAATTTCTATTTCATTTGGTTATGTTTGTATATACCTATTTCTGTTATACGCATGCATATACATAACATACACACACACATATATATGTAATTACATGTATAAATTCATTTTTGTTACCGCCTCATACATATTTTGAGGCTTACGCCTCGCCTCACTGAGACAAAAACGCCTCATTACGCCTCACGCATTTTTCAATCTTGCACCTGATGCTTAGCCCCCCTTGCAAGCTTTTAGCCTTTATTTGTCTACATGTTTTATGCACCCACCCATGGATGTTGCCATTCTTCGCCTAGTTATTTCCCCAACTCTCTGCCTCTTCTATGGCTATTTGCTTATTTGGCTTAGAGATATCTTAAAAGTTAATTATTTCGTTCCACTTCCACCAAAGGGTTTAGTGACAAATGGTAAGAGATGCTCCATTTGGTTTAAGTGTTTGCTTTTGTTTACAGAAACTTCATGACTCTAGCATGTCCTCTTGACCTGTTTGGGTTAAATAAGTCCATATCCTTGGACAAACCAAGGTCAACTGCACGATGCTACTTTCCCTTAGTAAATCTTGAATGAGAGGCCTCATCTAAAGACCATAAAATCATTATAGTTTTTGTTTTAGAGTTTCTTGTTTCCAAATCATATAGTGTGAGAAAAGATATCAGTTTTGGTAATACTGCAATATCATAATACATGAATGAGGAGGAGCAACTTCAGATTTTAAATTGACATCGAGTTTGCTTCGTCCCCAACTAGTTGAAGGACTCATCTTCTTTCTTATCCAAAGAAGATAAATCATGTTGGACCAACTGAAATGCAATACAAAGCCACACGAAAACCATACATCAAAATTTGTAATGTTGCAAAACAGAAAATTAGAAGGATGAATTTGCCAAAATCATCTATGTTGCCTTTTCCAAAATACAGGAACGACTTGTGTCTAAGGATGACCGGACAAAGACCAACCAAGACCACAAACAGATGGTTTTTTTTTTTGCAAGCTCTTTTTCATCAGTGTATGATGTCAATGGCCCGTGGTAGAACACTCAATGGTCCCAGATGTCTTTTGCTTGACCAACCCACGAAAACTCTGAATACAATCCATTTTTTGTAACCTGCACAGAGAAAAAAACTTTGTATGGTGTCAATCAAGGAATGAGGTTTCGGCGAAATTGGCAAAATTTCGCCCAAAAATTTCGATTTCGATGGGATCTGGTACCGAAACGTGCGACTACGTCTATTTCGATGATTTCGATGAGTTTTGCCAAATTTCAACGATTTCGATGAATTTTGCCATATTTCAATGAAAATTTCAATAATTGCAATCCTTATTGTTATTTTTGTTTTTTGAAGAGGAGCAAAGGGGGATCAGAATTATTTCACCATTTAATACTCATACATAGTATATACTTATAGTATATCATAATTGCATTGCATTTCCCTAATATTTACTATTAAATTATTAAAAACTTATGCAATGCATGCTTTTTTTAGTTTCTGCAATGTGGGCAACATGTAGTGGTGGTTTATTAGACAATGAAGGTGCTAGGAAGCCAACCACACCAACAAATAATGATTTAGCTTGGAACATCGCACTAGTGCTCTTGGGACCAATGAAATGATTGACCATTGAGTCAATATCAACAACAAACTATCAACCCCAGTAAAATGTGTGGGGATGCCCTACATATCCAATATTTGATATTATAACACAAATAAGTACATGCATGTATGTAGCTCATTCTTGCAAAATTGCATAACTTAATTCCTACATTTTCTCATCGAAACCCTTCATCGAAATCCTCAAGAAAATAGGATAGTTCCCTTACCTCCCACATGAAGGACCACCCCTCCAACCTACCCCCACATAGAATTTTATTGCATAAAACGATGCATTTAGGCGTAGAGATCACACCTGTAAAATTTCATAAATTAATTCCTTTATTTTGGCGTCAAAACGGGCACGGTTGCATCTATCGAAATTTTCGTCGAAATTTCAAAAAAAATCGGTTTCCATGTTGTCGAAACGGCATCGAAATCGGATACCTCGTTCCTTGGTGTCAATGAATCTGCAGCTTGTAAAGAGGTGGTTGATGTCTTCTGAGATAAGGCACAAAATTCGCATCTTCCTGTTGAGGTTGCAAGGCAAAAAACGTTTGATATCTGTGGTTGTTAACCAATTCAAGTCAAGTATTCAGTTATTCACACAAAAATCTCCATGTTTAAGGGGACCGGCCTATCCATAATCTTTTTTCCACCCTTTCACCTTCACTGTCACCATGCTGTAGCCAATTTCCAAAAGAAAAAAGTGAATCTTGAGTTTTCTTCCCAACTCCACCATACAAATGCTTGCACCAAAACTTTCCATCCGACAGTCATGTCGAATATAAATAGAATTCATTTGTGTAAAAGGATCCTATTCCTTGCATTTCTCAAGTGATCACCAAATTTGCAACTTGTGCTACCACAGAACTCCACGTTAGAGGATAAGGTCAGCATCAAGGAAGAAGATACCGACGATATCGTCGGTATATCGATCGGTTTACCGATACCGAGCCAACCTGGCATCGGTTTACGCATTTCTATCGTTGCTCCCGCAAATTTCAGTAAACCGGTGGGCTTACCGGTAAAACCGACCGGTTTTCGGCGATAAGGGGGGGGGTTCAGTGTAAAATGCCCCACTTATAGGCGATATGGGCGGTATACCGCCCCGGTATGCCGGCATTTGCGAGCGTCAGCCTGATGCTGCTGTTGGAGTGAAAGAACAAACACATTTGGGGCGATTTTCTTCGTTGGAGCTCAAATCAGCTGTAATCAAGGTATGTTTTCTTGATTTCTTGCATTCTTCATCATTTCCAACCCATCTCCTATCTATTTCCTTCTATATTCACCATAAAATCTCTCCAAAAATCTCTAAATACACCCAAATCTTAGATCTACTTCAAAAAACTTAGGATTAATGCTATTTAACCGTAGATCTATGAATATTATATGTAGATCTACTAATGTATAACTAGATCTACTACTTTTAATTAGTATTATCATATAATTTCACTAATTAATATTAAATTCGTAATAATACAATAAGTACTAGAAATAATAGGTATCTAACTTAAGGTTTAGTAGAAGAAGTTGTACCGAATAGCAATGTGAATAAATACAAACAAAAATATAGTAAAAATATTTATATTTTTCGTTTTTTATTTATTTAAAATGCTGAAAATAATAAAAAAATCATTTTTTTTGTTTTTTTTTTGTTTTTTCTACAGAAATGTATGCCTTAGTGTTATGTAAGATGGAATGAGTAAAGTTGTAATACATCACTTGACTTAATACTAGATAATTATCAGATTTTATAATTTTTAAATTAATTTCAGACTTTAATTTTTTTATTTAAGCCTTTTTTCTTGTTAATAAAATCTTAAAAAATATTGTGTTTGATTCTATAAATACATTTAACATTTATACACCTAAAAGTGTTGTGTTTGATTCTATAATACATAAAATAGATTAATTTCTTGCAACTTAATGGGTTATAGATTTCATACACCTAATTTTTATTTGTCTTTGTCTTTTTGCAGTGTGATTTGTCTTTTTGCAGTGTGACAGTGTCCACTTTTAACTTTTGAGAAGATGTCTTCAAGCGATGGTGAGGGTTCTGGGGCCGGTAATGTTGGTGGAGCTAAGAATGTGATGGATTTTGCATGGAATCACTGCACGCCTCTTGAAGGCAATAGGGCAAAGATAGTTTGCAATTACTGCAACAAGACAATTGGTGGAGGGGGGATTACTAGATTCAAACGTCACATTACTGGCGGTGACAAAAATGTGGCAATGTGCACAAGGTGTCCCCAAAGTGTTAGGGATGATTTTAGGAATATTATGGGTGCAAAGAAAAACAAACAACAAAAGATGAAGGAGGCTGACAGGGGTTACACAGATACATTATTCAATGTTAGGGGCACAGATTCTTCTGCAGAATCAGATGATGACATTGCATATCCTCCTGATTGTGACACAACTTATTCACGTCGTGCGTATAGGCGTGCCCTCAGAGATTCCCGCAGAGATGAGTGGGAAAGAGAGGAGGCAGCTCGAATTACAAGGAGGTATGGGCCATCTGGTGCAGGTGGAGGCAGTGGTACTGCACGTATTCCTATTGTTGACGTAGATGACGATGAAGACAGAGCTGATCATGGCAAAAGGAAGAAAGGCGGCATTGATACACTTTTCCGTTCTGCTAGTATGAGATTGAGGCATGTTGATGAGCCAGGGGTTAGGAGGCCTGAAGCTAGGAAAAAAGGCATTAAAGCAATGTTCACTGGTGCAAAAGATAAGGTCGGCAAGGCAGTGGGTAAGTTCTTCTTTGCTCATGGTATACATGCACATGTTGCAACTGAGCCGTATCTGCAACATATGGTAGATGTGATAGGGGATTCTGGGAGGGGCGTCAAGGCCCCCACTTCATATGAATTAATGAACAAGTATCTTCCCCTAGAGAAGAAGGATCTACAAGTCTGGATTTCAGGCCAAAAAAATATGTGGGCTGAATATGGTGTCACACTTATGTGTGATGGGTGGACTAGTGGCAACAGACGACAAATTATCAACTTTCTTGCACATTGCCGTGGATCCACAATTTTTCTGGACTCTGTTGATGCTTCAGGTGAGGTCAGGAACCACAGGTTCATAAAGAAACTAATGAAAACATACATGAAGCAGGTTGGTGTGGAAAATGTGGTGCAGATAGTTACTGATAATGGCTCTGCCTTCAAGAAGGCCGGGGACAGTTTAATGAAGAAATATCCGATATACTGGACACCATGTGCTGCCCATTGCATAGATCTCATTCTCAAGGACATTGGCTCAATTGAATTCATTAAATCTATTATCATTGATGGTAGGTTGATCACAGGATTCATCTACAGCCATTCTTTTCTGTTGAATGCAATGAGGCGACGTGAGTATTGTGGAGGTGATCTGATTAGAACAGGTGCAACTAGATTTGCAACAAACTTTCTTGTCTTAGAATCATTAAAGTTCAAAAAGGATGGACTTAGGAGGCTCTTCAATGGAGTGGAGTGGACCTCCATGAAGGAGCACAATACCCCAGTTGGCAGTAGAATTGAGCAGTTGATTGCCAGCAGACCTTTTTGGGATAAGGTTACTAGGGTGCTACGAATAATGGAACCAATTGTCAAGGTATTGAGGCTGGTAGATGGTGACAAAACTGCAACAATGCCTTTTTATATGATGCAATGACCTCAATGGTGGACCGCATCAAAGAAGCAGCTCCTAAGTCCAATGAGCAATACATCAGAATTTATGAGAATCGTTGGACAAATATGCTTTTGCATCCGTTGCATAAAGCAGGTATATATCTCAATCAATTATGTTCTAAGTTTCTAACTTCTGAGTTATTTGTCTAGCTCATAGTCTACCTATTAAAATGTCGTTCTAATTTCCTTATTTATATTTGTGACAGCTTACTATTTGAATCCGAGGTTCCAATACTCACGAACGCTTGGATTGAATCCGACTCGAATGACTGCTGTGAGAGATGTCACCAACAAGTTCATTACCTCTCCTTAAGAGCGATTGCAAATACTGGAAGAGGTATAAGATAACTATATAACTTACATTCTTAGTCATTAGTCATCACTTTGATTTCATCATCTAAATATCGTAAATGATGTTTTTTTTTGCAGTTGCGCCATTTCCGTGAAGGCACTGGATGTTTTGGACATCCAAATGCGGTTTCTGATCGTGAGGCAGGTTATCCTTGTGAGTGGTGGGTTTGGAATGGAACAGGTGCTCCCAATTTAAGAAAAGTGGTTGTTCGCCTCCTTGCTCAAACAACATCTGCAGGGGGCTGTGAAAGAAATTGGAGCACATTCAATCTGATACACTCAAAGAGAAGGAACAAGCTTGGGGCAAACCGGTAGAGGGACCTTGTCTACGTTCACTACAACATGCGGTTGAGGGCTAGAGCAATATGAGATGCCAACTATAGGGAAGTGGATTTTGCTGTTGTCCACGATCCCATTGACACCGCATACACTTTCAGCACTGACAGACGTAGAGGGCTAAAGGAAGATTCAGAAAATCCTTTAGAGGAATGGATGAATGAGATAGGTCGTCCTGTTCTTGATAATTTAGATGGACGTCCAGATCCATACATAGAAGATCAATTTGAGCCAAACAATGGTGATGATATTATTCTTGATAATCCGCCTGAAAGACTTGAGCCTGAAGATGCACATGTAAATGTTGATATGGAAATAGATAGGAGTACAAGAGCAGTTAGGTAGCTCAAATTCTTCTTCTTCAGCTGGTTCTGGCTCCAAATCTAAGTCTGATGATAGTGACAATGACGGTGGTAATCAAAGTGAACGCTCTCCAGAATATCCTCAAGCTGTGGATCCTCAACATGATGATCGACCTTATGTTACTAGGGGTGCACCTCCACAACAACAAGAAGATCCCATGCCTAAAAAAACTTTTCAAAGAAAAAAACTCGAACTGGGAAAGATTACAGCGGTGCACCTCCACCAAATGCCGCAATGCCCACAACTCCAAGCCCCTACCCCTACTCCTACCCATCCAATCCACAACCACAATATCATAGCCAAAGTGATTATCATAATGATCTTGCTGATTCAATGGATAATATGAGCATATCAGACTCTCAATCTCATCATTCAATTGGAGATATGTTATTTGGGCAAACACTTCCATACCCATCTCAGACTTCTCAACATGGGTATTCTGGATATCAAGTTGAACCACAAGGTCCACAACCAGGGTTACAATTAGAACTTGGACCTGGTATGGGATATCATGAAGCATACTCTGTCTGTAGCCCTTATGGATGCTTTCGGATGAACACCGAAGCATACTCTGGTGATTTCGGGCAAACATGGAGTGGTGGGCATACTACAATTTATCCTATTGCCGGAGTTCCATTACAACCTCCAGCTCCTCGAGCAAGGGCACCTGCACCTCCTCCCGCTTCTTCTCAGCCTCCCAGGAATTCAGCAAACAAGGCTCAATATCTCAAAGATTTACAAGAACATTTTCCAATGATTGGGATGATGCAGTATGTGAATCCTGAAGTATATGAGGAGCATGTTGTCACATACAACAAATCGTATAGAGCTTTGATGACATGGGAGCAATATGTAGAACAACAATATCCTTATCAGCAGTCGGCACGCCACTCAACATATAACTGATGTGAGTTAGTACTTAGTAATTTACTATGTTGTTATATGTTTGTTGTAAGTTAAATATTATTGCATAAGTGTGTAAACATGTCTTTATGGATTGTGCTACTAAAATTTCAGATCTTAATTCTTATATTTTGTCATCGAAATCTCCAAAAAACAGGACTGATTCCTTACCTCCCACATGATTGACCCCCCCAACATACCCAATATAGAATTTTATTGCATAAAACGTTGCATCTAGGTGTTGAGACCACGCCTGTAAAATTTCATGATTTAATTCGTTCATTTAGGCGTCGATAAGTCCAGGATTGCATCTGTCGATATTTCCGTCGGTATACCTGTAAATATCTATTTCCACGCCGTCCATAAGGCGTCGGTATCGGCATTTAATTCCTTGGTCAGCATCTTATTGTTCCCATTGTCTAGCAGGTCCATCAACAGGAGGACCATCAGTCAAGCCCTGTCCCTTGAAGAAGATATTGACAATGTGGCTCCATTAATTATAGTTTAATTTTTCTAGTTATTTATGATCTGATTGTGGATAGTGACAGTACGTTGTTGCAGAGTAGGCACGGGCTCTTTCTTTTCCCTCGTGATTATAGTTGAAGTAATCACACCCTAAGAGGGGAGGACAGGCTTGGATACATCCGGGAAAGAAAAGAGAGTAACGGACGATGCCAGCAGCAGCAACTTGATTCGCCATCATGAACAGTACTTCTGCCATGGATAGTACTTCTCACAATCGTTCCTGAGAAACCCTAATGATTAAGGGCAAGAAAGAGAAGTGGGTATGACGACTGCTTCCTCTCTTGGACCAGCTCTCCTAGGGTTTCTGATCATGTTTCTCTAATATCGTGTGAGTGGGGAAGGAGATCAACTAATTATTGGTTTGTCTCAAGACTTGTATTTATACGAGATAACTTACAATCTACATGTGTGTTTTTATTCATATCACTTCAAATGGGAACTTTGAACACTATATTCACAGTATCAATTCTCTCCTATTTATCCTCATTTGATAAGACTGGTATATCCCCAGCCATTCCTAGTTCATACCAAGTCAATCACTTCAGACCCCATCATTGTTCCTCCCCAGTTCTTAAATTCCTTGATGGAGATTAACATTACATCCTTTCTTTGTATTTAAGAGATAAGTATAACTGATTTATATCAACCTCCATTACTCCAGTTTTCATCCACCCACCGTGGTAGAATGTTCGACATTGAATTTTTTACCCCACCAAGCTATCCTTTATCTAGGCTCCTCCACTTCCAAACCTAATCCCTTTGCCTCCTTTTCATTACCCACTCATTTCACTTAGCTGCAACCATATCTTCTCCATAGGCATCCCTCCTTTGATTGTTGCCCTAAGGAACTGCTTCATCTTGGTTAAAAATATAAATCTAGATTAGAGTCTTTTCTTCCTCCATCACTCCTATATGGGCTCCAAAAATCATCATCTCAGCAATTTTATTTTCAAGCTCAGTCGATTATGATAGATGTTGTCATGTCGCTCACCATTTGATGAGAAGAAGTTTATGAATAAAACACACAGGGGTGATAGCGTCATACAGATAATTTGTGGCTGCCTAAAAATAGAGATTATATAGTAGATGAGAGCCATAACTCATACACGTCTCGGGTATCAAAAATAAACATGACTGTGATACAACACAGGTATAAAGACCTATGCAACAGCTTGGAAACCATTCATGAGTGGACGTGCAGCAATCCATGTCACACGCAGGCACGAGCACAGCACAAACACTTTGCTAAATGCCCAGCAATCACCACATTTTGCATATGTTTTTCCTGCCAGGTGGGGTGGATCCCCCTTTTTGCATTGTGAGAAAATCCTGCTGTGGGAATCAATCGGCTGGCAATCACAACTGCAGAATTCTTTGCCAAATATAGCATTATTTGGCTTTCCCATATGCTAGAACCTTCAGCTTCTTTCATCGATTTTTAGGAAAAGTATGTCTGTCAATGAATTCTTTCCTATGTAGTGTCAGAGGTTCATTGTTATATATCTCTCCCCCAACCAAATCTACACTTTTATCATCATTAAATGGGCCAAACACAAGTTCATAGGGGCAGTACAGAAAATGAGGACAAACATTTTTATGAGTTTATAGGGGCAGTACAGAAAATCAGGACAAATATTTTCATGAGCTTTTTTATTCTAAAACAAAGCAACTATTTCAAGAAAGTGTCTAAAGACTCTAAACTATATGATCAAAACACGTGTAAACATAATGTCCACAGATTTAAAAAATTATATCTGAAGATATGAAGCTATATATATTACAAACGTATTAGTTCAAAAGAGAACTACTACTCAGATAGCAAAAATATATGAATTGTAGCCGGAATTGTTGTATGCAACTTTTGTTTTGAATACTAGTAATTTTGAACTAAAAGCTGCTGGTTCGAATTTCATGAAATAGTTCCTTTCTCAATCCAAATTGCATTATTCTCCAGCAGGAAAATATTTCTCAAAATTTTGCAAAATGACCATCAAAATTGCAACATTGAAACATTGTCAAATGTTTTGACATCAGGTCTGGATGACAAACAAATTCAATTGCAGCAATCTTTCGTAGTTTCACATCAAATTTAGTTAATTACCAGCCACCTTGTTAAAATAATTCTAGCCCCAAAAGTCTATCCCTAAACAAGGTGATTAAAATACAAAAAGGGTGTCAACAACAAGCTATGGATTAACCAGTGCGCATTACAGGCCCAAGTGCACCTACCATGGAAAAGATGTTAAAAATCCACCTAATAGCCCAATTAGCATTCTATTACAGTAAAATCCTGAATCCAAAACGTGTATATTTGCATGGAAGAAATTAACTAAAACAAGAAAGCAGAGTAATCCTGTTAACCAATCCTACCTCAGTTTTGCAAGACGATTCATACAGGATGCAGCAGCATGTGCGCCATAGTCTCTGATGAGAACAGAAAATAGACCCTTTGTGCTACCATTTCCTGCAAGCAACCATCAACGACGTAAAGAAAGAATCAGTGTATCGTTAACCTATTCCAAACAATTTAACACAAACTATAAAAACAAATAACAAGCAAAAATAAGTAAAGCTTTGTAAGGACGACTGAAAAGCAACATATAAATACTTAAAAATTGACTAAAAATGCTTTAAGTGATACAGTTCGTTCCTTTTTTTCTATATATGGATAATAACAATGAACAAGTTATTGATTTTTTCAAATACTTAATAGAGTCGCCTAATATATTTGCTAAAATTTGAGTAGAGCTAATGCTGGAAAGGGTATAGAAGATACTTTATTTCTAGGAAATCGCTTATATAACTGCCCTCCTATTTTTGTATGGAGTGAAATTTAAGTGCCTTCTTTAGCTGGTTATGCCTCAATTGTTGTTGTTGGTGATGACAAATGACAATATTGTCAACGTAGACTGCAAGGATAATGTGACCTCTGTGCTTTTACATTGAAATAAAGAGTGGTCACTGGCGGCATCTCTTGAAGCCAAGGTTGGGAATATTGCTCAAGGTTGTGGAGAGGGACGCAGTCAACATACTTCTTTAAGAACCCCTCAGCAACAAAACTACGGGTTTGTTGTGTATAGACCTCCTCTACAAGATCCTAGTGTAAGAAGGTGTTCTTGATATTTAGTCAGTGCAGATGAGTGGCAAGGGAGATAAGAATGCGAACTGATGTTATCTGGGTGACATGAAAGAAGTCTAAAAGAAGTTGACCCCAAAAGTTTGCATAGCAGTTTGCCACAAGCTAGACTTTGAGAAGTTCAATAAGGCCGTTGAAGTTATGCTTGACAGAAGACACCCATATGCAACAAACCCCAGTCTTCTCAGGTGGAGGATCCACCAGATCCCATGTGTGATTATCTCAGAGAGTAGTCATCTCATTCTATAGCACTTTGCCACAAGCTAGGCTTTGAGAAGTTCAATAAGGCTGTTGAAGTAGTGCTTGACAGAGGACACCCATTTGCAAAAAGACCACATTATTCTCAGGTGGAGGATCCACCAGATCACATGTGTGATTGTCTCAGAGAATAGCCATCTCATTCTCTATAGTAGCTTTCCAACCCAGTACCAAAGAGTTGCCTTAGAATGCTTGGTGATGATTGTGGTATCTAAGATTGAGGCATAAGCACAAGCAAAGGGAGAAATGTTGGCAAGACAACAAGTGTTAGAAACTAGATGATTATTGTAGCAAGAGCGAGTACCTTTCCTATGTGCAATCCGCCTTGAAGGTTCTAGACTAGTTGATGATGGGGGTGTGAGTTGGGGATCTAGAGCCTCTTGTTACTGATACACGAATGGATATGTGAGGATAGGTAGGGTGGATAACGAGTTTGGTACCTCAATTCCAAAGAGGAAGCATTGGGAGTGACAACAGAAGTGCTAGAGTAGAAAAGATCACTCTCATGGAAAGTAAAATTTGTAGAAATTAACATATGTTAGTGAGAAGGACCAAAACACCTTGTATCCTTTCTGCACCTGAGAGTACCCTAGATATACCTGTTTTGAGGAATTCAGAGCACACCTACATATGCTAGAGAAATTAATCAGAATCAAGGAATAAGCGGTTGCATACACAGCCAAGTGGACACATAAGCGGCCTACATTCGAGCCAGGCATATTGGAATTATGCAGTGTGGCCCTCTATCCAACTGCTTAGTTGGCCACATTCGCATGTGCAACCATTTTTTGAAACATTGTCCACCAGGTTTAAGGCCCCAGAATGACTTAGATTAGGGTTTTCTTATGAAGATAAGACCTCACCATGGGCTACATCATATACTAGTATTCTATTCATCTTGAGATTAGAATAATGGTTGGTCCCCATCCCAAGAATTAAGAGGAAGAGAATTCTTGCAGAGAGAATTTGTGTAAGGTGAGGGTGAGATTATGCCATTCAATTTATTGGATAGAGATGGGTAAAGGGCTAGTTTTTATACAAGTAAATTATAGTGAGGGCCACATGAAGAAAAGGAGGGGATAAGATGGCAGTAAAACCCTTGTTACTTGTGCTACATTGGTAGTCAAAACAAAGGCAGAACAAAAAAGCAAATACTATGATACTAGGTAAGCATGTGGAAAAAAGTGATTTGCACTTGAATCCATAATGACCACTCGTCGTGGTCATGACAGCTATTTATGACTATAGCATTTATTACAAGCAGAACAGCTATTAAAAGCATTTATTAAAAACACATACTAGGAGATGAGTTCAAAGTTCAAACAGAAACAAATCCTATCTATGTTTATGTGGCCCATTATTCATAAAAAAACAGGATTTAACTTGAAAAATAGTGTTGAATCTTCAAAACAATTATCAAACTATATGGAAAGAAAATTTTCACTTTATATAGACTAGCCCATATAATTTGTTAAAGAGAAATATGGGTTATTGCATAACTCTACCACGCAATAATCTGCCATATCTCTAACAATTAGCCCCTTTCTAGAAAAGTGATCGCCTTACCAAGTCGAGTCTATTCAATGCATCAACCAAAAGATTACGAATGGATATGGCACGTTTAGGGAACATAACTATAAATATGTTACATCTACCCCCCAAAGAAATCATTCTCAAATTCCAACCCACTAGGCGAGAGTGGAAATGGTCAAAGAAAAAAATCAAATTCCTTGTCTGAAACCTAGATAAGGACGTAGGAAGGCCAGAGTACAGCCAAAGGAAAATATCCATTTTGCATTGAATCGAATTGGTCGCCTTTGTAATCTTCTCTTCCTTTATTTAAATTTAAATGTCAAGCAATTCTGGATTTTCTTTTATGATCATATCCTCCTCAAGGAGGAAAATATATATATATATGATTCCTTGTCTTTACAAAAGAAGAAGCATTGTTTGCATTTAAGAGAAGCAAAAGACATCCCCTACCATATCCCTAAAGTAATGCAACTTTTCCTTCCCTCTGTATAAGGTCAACAGCAGCCCTATAATTAAGAATAGGAAAGGTGATAAAGGACTGCCCCCATCTAGTGCTGCCGGGACACTAATGTGGCTAGCTGGGTCGCAAGCAAACCATGTCATGAAACTTTGAGAAATCGGTCAAAAACAAAATTAAGTCCCTCTGTTGAAGGCCTTAGTGGCATGATTAACCCCATGCACTATTAGCAGGTTATGACGAATGTATCTCCAGCGATGAAATGAGTACAAATTTTTACAGACAGGTTCTCCCACTATTTTTATAATTTTCCTCTACTAGTGATGTGGAACACGTCTTGAAGAAGAAGAAAGAAGAAGATAAACGACAAATTCTCAAAATTCAATTCATATTCAACTGCTTGGACAAAGGCCCCAAGGCTGGCTTTTTATAAAACTACCTGACTTGGCCTACAAGTAATGGAAATAAACTCCTATTTAACCAAAGTCGAAATTAAATAAAACCTAAAATAAAGAAAAGCATAAAACATTTACGACTAAGTACATTAACTAGATAATTTGCAATTAGGTCCCTAAATATAAAAATAAAGCTAAAAAAATTAAATAAGCCTAATATGTCCTACATCAACTAGCTTTCAGCTTCAACATGTATTGACAAATTCACCTTCCTTCCGCTTTTTCCTGAGAAATGCAACAGTTCCCAGCAGTAAAACAAGTAGTCCAAGGGGGAAAAGTTACATCATTCACATTAACAGAATTAACACCACATAAGAGAAAAGAAAGAAGAGTATAAACATGAGAAAATATGATATAAATGATTAAGATTTTCACCTAGAGTAGACTTCCCAAGTTGCCCACTTAAAAGCTCGCTGTTTCGGAAATAGACAAAGCGATCATCTGGATCCATTGACTCTCCAGATTTGTAACCTTTCTCAGGGTTTTTAAGATTCAAAAATACTCTCGTTTGAGCATTAGGACGAACTAGAACGCTAAATATTTGTTTGCCAGTCCAGAGTTCCAATGGCTACATATCATAGAAAAAACAGAAAATGAGATTACAAAAATTAATGGATACTTTCAAGTCTCCACATATTTTTTACCACTATATCCCAGTATAATGCAAAGTTACCAAATTCATTTCAAAAATGTGAGTATATGATCAAAAATGACCAGAATCCACTGAACAGCTTTAGATGAGAAGCAGCATTTTCATGAAAGGAAAGGAAAAGAAAAGCTAGTCATCAGTGTGTGAAAGACTATAAACATCCAAGCCTGGACAATAGTTTAAAATGTTAGCTAATTTTCAAAGAAAATTTAAATCAGCTAGCCCTTTACAATTTCTTCCTGAATAAGGCACTGACACACCACTACAATAAAATGCACTGATTCCGACTCCATTAAGTAGCATATCTTGAGTTATTATAATAACAGGATCTTCAACAATGGCAATGTTATTTCTGAAACTCGACCTGAAGGTTTGAGCTTTCCTAAACTTGATGATGTTCAAAGCATGCAGCTTTACAAGCATGTTATCATTGCAGAGCCTAAGGAGATTGTTTCTAATTTGAATGCTGCAAGTATAATTGACTATAATATATTAAACATATATGCATCAAATGTTCTATGATAAGCCTTAGTTCTAATTGACTATAATATATTAAACATATATGCATCAAATGTTCTATGATAAGCCTTAGTCTAATTTTGAATGCATACTTTGTATGTAAGCCGTAGTAATATGGTACTGTTATGTATCCAAGTAAATTATATGTAACTATTATCTAATTTGGATTTTAGAATGCATACTGTGATTAAATGTACTGCTGTAATGTATGATAAATTGCTGATATGTAAATGTAGCACTAAGTTCATAAGATGTCTATGATAAGTCTGCTGTGATGTGATGCAAAATTGTTAATATATATATATATATATATATATATATATATATATATCGTGCGATCTGTACACTCGAGTGTATTCTAGCCTGACTATATATATATATATATATATATATATATATATATATATATATATATATATATATATATATATATATATATATATATATAGAAAGAGAGAGAGTCAGGCTAGTGTACAGTCGAGTGTGCCGGAGGCACCGTACACCTCAGTCATTTTTGAAAATGCAGTAAATTTTTAAAAAATCTAAACCGTTGATCTTTTTAATTATCAAAAGAACATACTATATAATAAATTTTATCTCATTTGGACACTTATAGGTTGTGCATCTAAAGGAGGCAAAAATCATGTATTTCAAATTAGTTTTGTGCGTCGGTTTTGTTGTCCTTGGATGAGTGACTTACAATCATCCAAATGAGTTCAAATTTTGTATGTGACCTATTATTATTGTAACCATGAAGATCAATGGATTAGATTTGGAAAAACATGGTCTAGATAGGCAAACACCATTGGGGTGTAGGGTGTGATCTATACACTCGAGTGTATTATAGCCTCTCTCTCTCTCTCTCTCTCTGTATATATATATATATATATATATATATATATATATATATATATATATATATATGCATATTGTTTTATAGTTGTATAGGATGTTTTATCTGTGACATGTCTATTGTTTACTAGATTAGCTATAATCGTTGCTTTGTAATTTTGTTATGAAGTATATAGGTGTTTAATATTATTGTGTAGGGTGTTTAGGTATGTATAAAAGTTCCAAAAAGTATATTATGGGATTAAGAGAGAAAGATTCCCCCCCTCCCATGCCCGTGGCGGAGGCCGAACGCCCGGGAGGGTGGTAAATCAAGGCGGCAACTAAGATTCGAACCCGGGTCCCTTTGTTAGGGGACATCGTGCTTGACCGCTTGAGCCACTTTTTGTCAGCCGAAAAAAATATCTACTGAGATGTGTGTACATGTGTGTAATTTTGTATAAAATTATATAGAAAACTACAACCCGTTTTTTCAAAAATTGTTCGCTTAATCGCCCACTTATCGTTTAACTAGTTACAAGGTGTTGTCTGCACGCTTACCGCTTAACGTTTTTTAAAACATTGCTAGAATTCCTTCAACACTGTAGAGGTCCCCAATGTTCTGGTTCGGACAAGGGAAATGGACTAGTTAAGTGAAACGATATTCCGAAGTTGTATATTATTGAATATACGTGGGAAACTGAGGATCCTCATACAGTGGGGTACCCAAGTTTTGTTGAAATCGTCTGTGTTTAAGTGTAGACATCACCATGAGTGGGGAGTGGGGAATGGGGATAGATATGTAGCTCCAGTCAGACAGCAGCTTTACTGAGATGATAATTAGGGGATGTAATGTTAATGTTAAACCACATACAAGGAGTCTAAGGACTTTTAAGTGTTTTGGAGTTTAACATTACTCACCCATACTGTGAAATAAAGGTGTCGGTTCTTGATTATCCAGGTTCTGGCCTAGTAATGTAGGTTGTGGGTCAATGAGTCCCTACAACGAAAGAATCGTAAAAACCAAGGTGTGGCGTGATCTTGGTGGTACCATTGCCCCAAGGTCTTACATTGGATTGAGTGGATGTATACCACTAGTTGTAGCTTGGTAGTTACAATCATGGAACGAAATGTCGTCGACATGCGGTGAAATTTCGCCAATTTTGTCAATGTCGACAGTTGGCGACGTCGAATACATGTAAACATCCTCATTCACACTCACTCAAACTTAAAGTCAGAGCTTTTAGCACTAAGGAAACAGGACCCACAACCAATTCGTACCCTATTCCTAAGGCTATAGTGGGATAACCGACTACTGAATTACCTTATGAGATAGCTTGAACATCGAAAAATCTCTGATTGAATATCCATCTCCTCTCCTGGGCCTAGCCCTCTTTCTTGCGAGAATAACTATCCTTTCTTCCATCCAAATTCCAAATAAGGAAGATGCCTTCATCAATCCAATCAAATGGGCAAGAAAAGGTGATTGTTTGCTTCCTTTCTGATCTGAAAAGCAGGAAACATGTGCATCAGGTAGATATTCATTTCGGGGGAATAGAATCGATTCTATTTCTTTCTTAGGCGACCAACCACTCCTATCCTCAACATTTCATCGAAGTTGTCGACATTTCCACATATATCGACGAAGTTGACCCAAGTCCATTCAAAAATTTCACAATGTCCTCGACCTTTGTCGAAGTCGTCGAAGTTGGCGACATTCTTCTAGTGTTTTGTGGAGTTTGTTGTGTGAGGGGGGAAAAGTGTTGGAGCTCGAGGTAAGACAATTTTGATGTTATCTTTTGTTATTCTAAGCTAATAGTAATAGACCGACCCCTTCTCTGCTAGATCTACCGTAGATTTAGACCATTTTTGTGTAGTTTGTTTATTGTCACAAACTTTTATATGGAAGAACTATGTAGTTCGGAGACGAGTGTATGTAGTCATGTATTTTACTACATGTGTAAACCTATATGGATGGCTATATGTAAACATATATTGTGTTTTTTTAGCTATAGATTTAATGAAATCTATGAATTTTCATCACAAAATGACTATTTATAGCTTAATTTTTGTCGAAGTTGCATCAAAGTTTGGTTGTAAAAATCCTCGATATTTCCACAAACTTCCATGTCCACACCTGTCGAAGACGAAGTCCTTTTCCATGGTTACAATCCAAGTTAATCAGGGAAAAATATAGCGCAGTAGATCCTTGGTGAATTGTTTAGTTCTTTATGTGGCATTACATGTTCTTATAACTCAATTATATCTATATTTCCAATAAAAAAAATGCATTCTATATATATATATATATATATATATATATATTAAAATAGCAGGGAATCACCTACTTACTCAGTTAATATAGAATAAGCATTTCTATATCTTTACATGTATTTTATTATTCGTTGGGACATTATGTCTCACTCTCATTGTTTGTGTTTCTAGGGTCTCAACTTACACTAGTAACGAGTCACCACCTTAGTAGAGCCAACAGCAGAATTAGATTGAATCCCACTTAGAGGTGGGAGCTAGTCCGTATTATGATCGTCTAGTGTCATGCATGTACTCTCGGATCTTTGGCAGGGTGTTTCCCTATGCTTCTTCCACAACTCAAAATTTTCTGAAATCAAGCGTGTATGATGTTATTTATAAACATTTTTTCTTCATCATGTGATAATCATTTGAACATTTCTTAGGTACTTGTGATGGACCGGTTATATATGCAAATGGAATTTGTAGTGGTATTTCTCTTTATTGATCTTGTTTAGAAAAGAAAAATTTATTAACAATTCTTGTTAGACCTAAATCATCCAATTGTGAATCACATTATCGTGGTTTGGTGTTATGATCCCC
Organism: Alisma plantago-aquatica; assembly: GCA_963693085.1. NCBI lineage: Eukaryota > Viridiplantae > Streptophyta > Magnoliopsida > Alismatales > Alismataceae > Alisma > Alisma plantago-aquatica. The sequence goes on along the minus strand of OY856411.1, from coordinate 1,481,201,838 downwards.
TTATCACGTGGCCTCGATTACAAGACATGATTATTCATGTTCCAAGGACCAAGTGTCACGTCACAGGCATATTGGGCTGGATAAGGAACGTCAATAAATGAGCTAATGGGGAAATCATGACATCCCCAGGGAATCAATATTGTCGGTAGTAAACACCAACAAAGTGATTTTCACCATTTTCTATTAACTTTGACGCATTGTTTCCGAAAGCGGTCCACACGGCTGCATACTACCGCATATGCCTAAGTGGTCACCCTGCCGCTCCGCATATTGCTAATCGGTCCAATAAGCAGTCATGGGCTGCTTAAAACTCTGCTTTTTGTAAAGTACTATACTTACACATGTACATACATACATACACACATATATATTGTTCATATGGTGTACATAGGATAGGAGTATAGATTTCATATATGTAGATAAGTAAGGGTCTACATGCAAATTTGTAAGTTACTGATTTCATATATATACAATTCATGGAGAGACATGCATTTTAGGTCGTCTCTTTCTCCTCAATACGGTTGTCTTCATGGTATCAGAGCACATGGTTTCAAGCCCTAGCTCTTCTTCGGAACCATTGTTGCAGTCCAGCAGCATTGCCCCTTTGTTTGTTCGGCCATTAGAGTGCAGCTACAGTGCGTTACTGTAGCATGACGTCCACCAAAGTTGTTCTTGCTCCTTCTCCAGCGAGCGTTTGTCAAAGGCAACACTTGGGGTGGGTCTCCCTCTACCCCAACGGCATTGAGGAGCATTCCTTCTGCTGTTGTATCCATCGTAGGCCTCCCTTGCTCTCCTTCATTTAGCTTCAGCAGCAGCAACTACTGTTGCTTGCTTTGGCAGAGTCCTTTTAGGAGAGCGTAAGGGCCCCTTTTCCCTTTGGATCTTTGCTCTACTAGGGTGCCCCTATCCCTAGTCAGAGCCTGTGGGGTCATCCTCTCTATCTACATGAAAAAAGAGGGTCATCACCATATTCTTCCTCAAGTGCTCAACCCGCTGTTACTGTAGCAGCGTGTCAAAGTGCACAGTTTCAGTAACAATTGTTGTTTGTTTGTCCTTTCTTGAGGTTCTCTTGTAATTTGTTGGGTGTAATATCTGAAAATTAAGAGGATACAGTCCATCAATCTATCTTTACATCCCAAAAGCATATCATCATCAAGCGCCATCTGAAGATTACTACTGCTATTGCATTGATCGTCTAGTTTGGCGTTTTTTTTTATTTTCTGAGAATTGCTGACTGGTTATTATTGAGAAACTCGTGGAAACTTCTAAGTTAGTTGTGAAGATGTTACACCAAGTTAGCTTGACAAGGGATGAATATTTATGGTTGATATAGTTGTTTTCTTCGTCCACATCATATTGTCCAGCTCAAAAGGTGGAATTACCAACATCTTTCTCAATCCTTCAGAACGACATCACCATCCTGGGTTTTGGATTCAGGTGCCATAGACTACATTACCGGTACACCTCAGTTGATGTCACTCATCCCACCAAAGTGTCTTTGCCCAATGTCACTACAGCTGATGGATCCAAAATTGTTGTTCAAAATACTGGAACAATAAATATGTTACCAAATATCTCTCTTGATTCAGCTTTGCACATCCTAAGCTTCCCGTTCAATTTAATATCCATCAGTCAACTCACACGTGTATATCATGTTGTTGTTACCTTCCTACCTGATAATTGTGTGATCCAAGATCTGAAGACGCAGAAAACCATTGGTGAAGGGTATGAGTATGTTGGTCTTTACTACCTTGGTAAGCCTCCAAAAGCGTGTGTAACTGCATCCCCTCTGCATATTCATAGTCGTCTAGGTCATATGGCTTTATACAAATTGAAAGTGATTGTCCCTAAGTTGTCTAATTTGGATAAACTAGATTGTGAGTCATGTCAGCTAGGTAAGCACCAACTATCACCATTAAGGTCTGGAACCCAAAATAGAGCAGAGTCGCCTTTTCATATGATTCACTCAGATGTCTGGGTTCCCAGTAGGGTTCCATCAAAACTTGGATATTGGTACTTTGTCACCTTTATAGATGACCGCTCACGAGTCACATGGTCATATCTGATGAAGGACAGATCTGAAGTTTTTTCCATCTTCCAATCTTTTTACCAAGAAGTTGAAAACATTTATGACAAGCATATTCATACCCTTCGCACTGACAATGCCCGGGAGTACTTCGGTCACAATTTTACTCAATTTCTTTCACCCCGTGGCATCATCCACCAATCCTCATGTCCACATACTCCACAACAAAATGGAGGTGCAGAACGAAAGAATCGACACATCATTGAAACTGCTTGTACCCTTCTTCTCCACATGAATGTCCCAAAAGAATTTCGGAGTGATGTTATTCTTACATCCACTTGATCAACCGCATGCAATCATCCGCATACAAAATCAAATACCCTTTTTTGTCCTTCATCCCAAACAACCAATATACCATGTGCCACTTAAAGTCTTTGGGTGTATTTGTTTTGTTCATATATTAGGTGGTCATCGAGATAAGTTAAGCCCCAAGTCTAGTAAATGTATATTTTTGGGCTATTATCGAGTCCAAAAAGGATACAAATGTTTTGTCCATCAGAGCGTCGCTTCTTTGTCTTTGTTGATGTCACCTTATTTGAAGGCACCATATTTTGGTGGTTCACAGTCTCTTGAAGAGGTCGAGGAGTCTTTGCCACTTCCAACCGTCAATTCAATCACAAATCATTGAGCCGCCAGTCATACAACCAAAAACCATTCAGCCATAAGTCATTCAACCACAAATCATTCAGCCACAAGTCATTCAGCCTCAAGTCAGTCAGCTACCTGCCATACAATCACAAATCTCGGGGATTAACTCTCCTAGTTGTCCACCTATCACACAAGTCTACACACGTCGTAAGGAGAATCTTACCTCGGGTTATGTGAAGGACAATGCATGTCTTAATCCTTCCACAATCGCCACTCAGTCAGATGATATGATGGAAACCAACAATCTTGTTGATTTGCCTATTGCCTTACGCAAAGGCAAACGGTCTTGTACCTCTCATCCCATCTCCGATGTTATTTCCTATGTTCATCTTTCTCCATCATATTATGCCTTTCTATCCTCTTTATCTTCCATTTCCATTTCTTCGTCTGTCTCAGAAGCCTTGAATCACCCTGGATGGCGTGCTGCGGTGATGGAAGAAATGTCTGCTCTCCAAAGTAACAATACTTGGTCATTAGTTCATTGTCCCTCTGGGAAATCAGTGGTTGGCTACAGATGGGTATTTACAATCAAGGTTGGGCCAAATGGTTCTGTTGATAGGCTCAAGGCACAATTGGTGGCCAAGGGATTCACACAGTTTTATGGTGAAGACTACTTAGAGACATTCTCTCATGTGGCCAAGATGGGCTCTGTTCGTCTCTTCCTGTCTCTTGCTGCTACACATTCATGGACTCTGCATCAACTTGATATCAAGAATGTCTTTCTACATGGCGATCCGAATGAAGAGATCTATATGGAGCAACCACCAGGGTTTGTTGCTCATGGGGAGTCTAGCATGGTTTGTCGACTCCACAAGTCTCTTTATGGTCTAAAGCAATCACCTCGTGCTTAGTTTGGTAGATTTAGTTGTGTTCTTTCTGAGTTTGGTCTCCGCAGATGCATCATGGATCACTCTATTTTATACCGGCGATGTGATTTTGGATGTATATTTATGTTAGTTTATGTTGATGATATTGTGATCATTGGTGATGAAAGACAAGGTATTAAACAACTCAAGCACTTTCTTCAGGGCAAGTTTCAAACAAAAGATTACAAAAGATTTAGGCAACCTAAAATATTTTCTAGGGATTGAAGTACCCAAATCAAAGGCTAGAATTGTCATTTCACAAAGAAAGTATGTTCTAACAGAGACAGGTATGCATGGAGCTAAGCTAGTAGAGAGTTCAATGGACCCTAAGGTCCGATTGTCTGTGGAACAGGGGGAGCCACTTGACGACCCTTGGCGTTATAGAAGGCTTGTTGATTGTCACCAGACCTAACATTGCCTTTGCCACCAGTGTTGTTAGTCAATTCATGGAGAAGTTGTGTACTTGTCACTTGGAGGCTATCATGCGCATACTGAGATACTTGAAGAAGTTTCCTAGGAAAGGACTATTGTACCAAAATCATAACCACATGAGAGTTCAAGGTTGAACTGATGCACATTGGGCATGATCTAGCATTGACTGGAGATCTATTTCTGGTTATTGTGTCTTTGTAGGAGGTAATCTGGTGTCCTAGAAAAATAAGAAGTAAACAGTTGTTGCTAGATCTAGTGTTGAATCAGAGTATAGAGATATGGGTTTAGCCACTTGTGAGTTATTATGGGTCAAACATCTATTAGAAGAGTTGGGCTTTGGTTAGGGTAGTCCCATGGAGTTGAAGTGTGACAATCAAGTTGTTGTCCACATTGCCCAAAATCGTATCTTTCATGAAAGAAAAAAGCATATAGAAGTTGATTGTCATTTTCTCAGAGAACAGATCCAAGAGGGCTTGATCCACTTGTCACTGGTCAAGTCTGAAGATCAGTTAGCTGATTTATTCACTATGTCTTTGAATGGTTGTCGGGTTAAGTTCTTATGTAACAAGCTCAGAGCATATAATATACATGCTCCAACTTGAGGGGGAGTGTACACATGACCTTCTTGTAATATGTAGATAAGTGTCTACATATAAATTTTTAAGTTGCTAATCGGTCCAATAAGCAGTCATGGGATGCATATGCAGTCGCTTGGCCGATTAAACTTTGCTTTTTGAAAAGCCCAATACTTATGTACATACATACACACACACACACATATATATATATATTATTTTATATTCACATATATAGTCATATATTCATATCCATGCACTTAAATATATATAACAAATTTTAACACATATTTGTACATTTACATTGATACATTTCGATATATTCATATGTACACTTTTGTTATATACAATATGCCTACATATACACATTCTATACACACATTTATACATTTGTGTATACATTTTAATTTGTCAATATCCATGCACACTTTACAAAAATATTAGAACATTTATATGTATAAATCTCAATATTTGTACATATATTACACAAACATTCCTTATTTATATATTATATATAGATATATAAACATGCATAGTTTAAAAAATAGATTTCGACATTGTTTCTGATGATACAGAGACAGAAATTTCGAAGAAACAAAAGAAAGAAACAGAAATTTCAGTCAAAATTTTGTCCGCTCCTATCAACACAAGATTTTGACACAAATTTCAATGATTTCAATGACCAAATAAATGAATTAAGTCATGAAGTTTTGCCTAGATAATCTACATACATATAGAGACACCTAATTAAGCAAATAATATCATATGTTCGGATAGGGTGGGGGCTCCTACATGTGTGAGTGAAAAGCTACAAAACTGTTTCGATTAAGATTTCGGTTATGCAATCTACACATGTATATATTTTTATGCAATAGCACGTTATATCTTACATCTTGCATTCAATTAAGTAATACATTACTATTCTCATTTAATCAGATTTTTTATTTTTCAATTTCTGAATAAAATGTACAAATTTCGGCGGTTGGGAGGTAAGTTTCGATGTCTGGTACCCACCAAAATTTTGCAATTTTAGTCCAAATTTTAAACCATGTAAACATGTCATACACCATATCAATATGTGTACACCAAAATATATATAATTACATATTCTACATTTCAATCTATTTTTATAAACTCAATCAATTGTTAAAAAATCCAAAACCGCATATACTCAAGTATATACTCCTGCGTACCGCATATACTCTATGCGGCAACCTCTCCGCCCGTGCACTGCATATTGCTTTTTAAAACTATGATGATTATGTGTAGTTGTGTACCATCAATGAAGAACAAGAGCAGAGTAGCTAGAACCAAAACTTGGGAACGGGACTTTCAGTGTACTAGACATGTAGTAGTTGTCTATCACTAAATAATACGGGTTTTATTGTCAGCCTTATGAAGACAGGAACAACAAATTCTGAGATTGAGGATAACATTAATAAAAATATTGAATGAGAATATATTGATTAAGTTTACCTTGACTACGGATGGTGTTGGCAAATCAATATGCTCCATGGAATCACCCATATAGGAACATATCAAAGAGAATGAAGCACGGTCATAAAATGTATCTTTCCGTGTAATAAGAAAAGAAGAAGTAAGAAAATCTTGTGTGGAGGCCACCAATATCTCTCCGTTCTTTGGTGTGCACAAGTTATTTTGAACCTATAAATCAAACAACGAGACAATGTAAAGGACCTAAAGTACATGAAATTTTAAAAACAAAAAATATGTTATCTATATGAAACCAACATAATAAATAGCAACCAAACAAGAAAAGATCCAATGAAAAACTACAAACTTATAAGATTGGAAGATAAACATGGCAAACCGCCAACTTATTTGTACAACATTAGCCTCCCTAGTTCTCCAATATCATGGACTACAAACTTAGAATCACGCATTCCATATTGTTCTATGCAATTATCACTTTGTTCACGTGACTCCAACATTTCCCCTATTAAATTCTTTAAGTAACACTTACAGGCAAACGTTAAAGATGGGATATAAAGGGTATGGAGTAAGTTTCAAACAATAATTCTTCGCAAGCAACTGAAACAGGTTAGAAGCTTTTTTAGGAAATTTATAGTAAAAAGCATATTGTTTAGAACAATTGTGTCTATTTACTTAAGTGGTGTAGTCTATTTACTTAAGTTATTTTAGTCTATTTGTAATATGAGCCCAATTATATATTGGCCCATTAGGGTTTGTCCTTTGTCTGTATGCTTCCCCCTTATCCTATTTATAGGAAGGGTGGTTGCCTCCTATCAATAAGAAAATCCTACATGAGAAGGGATTTCCCCACTCATATCGTTTTTCACAATTGGCAATGGGTGAAGGGACCACACATCTTATAAGCCTAGGAACCAACCCAGAACTCAGAGGTGTAGGACTATTCTAGCATCCCCCCTTAAGTGTAGCCACTTTTGTGTGCTTGCACTTGTTATTTTAGGTAGGGTGTGGTTCTCATGCTTGTTTCATGGGACCTGCTCTGATACCATATTAGAATGTGGTATTCAACCCAAAACCAATTGGCAATGAGTGTGGTCCTCACACTTGTTATTTTAAGTAGGGTGTGGGACTATTCAAACAAGAACTAGCAAAATAGCATGTCTTAGCAAGGGAAAAAATGCTTGTATACTTTCATTTTTTTTGTCTTACAACAGCTAGGTACCAAATGATAAGAAAATAAAAGAGGATGTCATCATTCCTTGGAGGAAAAAAAATCCAACTTTGATATCATCTACCATGTTCTTAAAGCTCGTGCAATTAAATTTTTAAAAAAATTAAAACAGAATATAGATTTTTGGATGAACCGTATAGTAATTTTAAGTAAAGATGGAATCTACAACATATAAATATACTAGATACTTTATTTTGATAATTTCTTCAATTTTGGAGTTATAACTTATAACCCAAGAAACTCAACTAAGACTAAAAAGTATACTACAATTATATTGTTGTCAACTTTTACAAAGGCATGTAGATTATCGTCAATGGCACATTTGTTGTTTCCATCAGATGTCCTTGCAATCTCGCTATTTTACGGCACATTTTTTTGTCAAAATTGCGTTGAAGTGAACTAGGCTGATTTTGTAAGGCTTTCTCAAAGTTTCTCCAAACTTCTGTGTTTACAACTAAAGTTGGCCTAAAAAGAGTGATGGCAATCAAGACAATATTAGAACTAGGCCGATCTCGTGTACCATAAGCAGTGATATGATAAATCAAATTACACTTCCAGACAAATTTGATATATAATGCAGTTGCCGGTGCAAAAAAATGAACTAACAAAAAGAACAAAACAATATATGCAAACAATTGAGGCACCAAGAAAAATAGCATACAGAGAGCTTTGGTAATGATTCTGCCTTATGAATCCATGAACTGTTTTGGATATAAATTAGAAGACATAACGATACATAAACAAAAATGAAAATTATTCATACCCCCATTAGCGTGAGAGCTTCAGTACGTGCTTCCTCGGTCTGAGGTACATGCATATTCATCTCATCACCATCAAAATCAGCATTATATGGATTGCAAACAGACTCGTTGAATCTGAGAGTTCTCCAATGCATAATTCTTGCCTAATCACAAGACTAGTTAATTAGAGGTTAGAAAAGCAAATCACAATAAAAATAAACCATGATTAGGATATTATTAGAAAACAGAGGCATTCCGTACCCGGTGAGACATAATAGACATTCGATGAAGGCTAGGTTGTCGATTGAACAGAACGATATCACCATTCTCTAGATGTCTTTCAACAACATAACCATATTTTAGTTCATTTGCAACATTCTTCCGCTCCACATATTTGAGGTGTCTAGAAAAATTGAACAGTTACTTTCAAGCTAGGCTGGCAGGAAAAAGGATAAAAATCAACAGTCAATACACTTACTTTCTTGTGCCATCAGGATGTGAAACAAAGTTAGCACCAGGATATTTAGAAGGACCATTCCGAATGCATTGCCTCAATTTTTCAATGTTATGTTCAGACACCCGTTCAGGGTATGTCAATATTCGTGCCATTAAGACCGGAATAGCAACCTAGAGTCACCGAAAAGTCAGCAAAGAAAGTAGTGAAGTACACAGTAGGAGAGAAATTCGTATGGAATATGTATAACCTCTGTGATTTTTAGATTAGGGTCAGGAGAAATGACAGTCCTTCCAGTATATTCAACACGCTTCCCAGACAAGTTAGCACGAAAACGCCCATGTTTTCCTTTGAGACGTTGAACAAACCCACGGTTCTTTGAATCAACAACACATGAATGTTCACTGTTTATAAACTCAGCAACTAGAGCTTGAAGAAGGTCCCAGCACTCCTGCAAAGCAGAAACAAGAAGCCCTATCAATATCCAGAAACCAGATGTTACCTAAAAGTTGAACATGTTTAATAATCAAGTAATGCAACACTAAAAACTAGACAAGCAGAGTGAAATGCTATAAACAATCAGGATTGACGTAAAATTTAAGGGTTGACGTATAAAGGCATTACCTTTACCCCGATTCACAAATCAGGCTCATTGTTCAAAAATACAAATACAACGTATGTTTTCAAAGACAAATAGCAATTTAATGGAACGTCTGCTCCATTGTCTTTTCCCTTTTTTTTCTGAACCAACTTCTCCATCCAATCAGAAGCACCCCCACCTCCTCCCCTCTTCCAAGCATACTTTTTCAGAGATAATTAGCACAATCTTTTTGGAGGAAGGTGATTCACGCTTTCAGAGATAATTAGCACAATCTTTTTGGAGGAAGGTGATTCACGCTCTGGACTCTATTCTTTTTTAACATCCTTCTAGTAGAACGAAACTTCTCATTTAATCGGATATGCCCGCCCCAACCCCCTTCCATAGACCCATTCCCCTCAACATCACCACACATTCCCATCTCTCCTGTACTCCCCCCCCCCTATGCAGCAGCAACATGCCATTGGCTCCGCCCAGTCATTGCCTCCTCCCCTCTCAATCTCCATCTACATCTTCCCTCTTCACTCTCTTCCTAGTTCCTAATTCCTGACCCATCAGTTTCCAGCAGTATCTAAGGCAAGGTATAGGGGGAGGAAAGGAGGTGGATTGCAATCGAATAGGGGAATAGGAAAGTTGGAAGTTGGATTACATGGTGCAAAAACAAAAACCTCCAAAGAGCGCCTCACTTCACACACCCTTTCACCACCTTTTGCCCAGTTGCCCTGATCTGCACCTCCTCCACACATACAGCACAGATCATCCCACACACATAACAACTGCAAAGCCTAAACAAGTAGCCTCAGTCCCTGACACCACCACCATATTCTCCCTTTTCCCGTGATCTCATATCCTTAGCCTCATCCTCACCCTACATTTTTGTATGCTTAAAGGAATAAAAGCCAGTCAAAGCCTGAGCTAGCATCTTGATCAAAGTTAACAAGTTGCAACTAGCTAAATTACTCAATGTTTCAGGAAGCAGGTACACTCCTTTATGAGATTAGCAGTACATCCAATCTTCTTTATTGGATAAATAATGAGGGAATATTATTATCTAAAGTTAGTCCGTAACAACCAGCGCTGGGGTACAATGGTTCCATAAATAATCAGCATCAGGCTGTGATTCACCGGCATTGAGCAGCTGATGAAGGAACAAAAGACAAAGAATGTGATTCATAATTTAAGTCAAAAAAGAGATGTGAGAAGCAGAATGCCATTGATAATCATGATGCTTAGATAGTGAAAAAAAAAAGATGATTGTTTTCTAAAGAGAATATGTTTTGATGCATAGAGATGTTATCTCACCAAACATTTGTGGGTTGGAGCTGAACTTTCAAGATTTTCCCGAAGAATCGAGTTTGTGTTGATAATGTTCTTTAGTATGCTGGTAATGCCATCCTCATTACTACAAAGCCATAAAATCCGTGATTAACCAATGAAGAAATTGTCACATATTCCTAAGATTTATAAGATACTATTGACCAAAAAAGAATAATCAAAGACTAGATATAAACTTCTCACCTTGATCTTCCGAAATCAACAAAGACCGATGGTCGAATCCCTGCTGGTGGAACAGGCATATCAGTGACAATTAGTTTCTCTGGCCTATCACTCAAGCAAAGCAATTGACAATCCTGCAGTACATAAAATAGAAAATGACAATATAAAGAGACAAATCATCTAGTGAAAAGTATAGAAACACTAAGAGACTAAAATTCAGTATCCCAACAATCAGTACCTCATCAACCATCTTTTTAAAAAGATCAAGAACTCTATCTGGGCTAAGCACATGGGAAGGATGGATAGGCATCTTTTCCCTTATATGGGACAGTGCAGCTTGACGCTCTTTTAGACCTTCGTCCCAATTTTTCGCAAAATCTTCAATAATAGCTAATGATGACGACCTAGCTTTCTTTGCTATACCTGTATTTACAAGTTGATATATGCTATCACTGTTTCTTTATACAAAACCTAGAGTATTATCTCTTTGTGTGAAACTTTATGAAAAGAGAGTCGTCTCAAATCTATTATGAAGACAAGGGTGTGAAATAAAAGCATCACATCAAAAACCCTAAAATCCTAGAGTAAGGAACCTAATAAAAATAAGTGCATTTATGTTATTAGAATAGAAATAAAATATTTATTCTTTACTACCAAACTAAAGTTTATCTTCTTTTCTATATCTGCATTAAGAAGTTGATACAGCATCAGACACTATTTATATATACAAAGGAGTAAACTGTCGCTACGTAAGAACTTCTCCGAAAGAGGAGTAAAAAAGGGATCATGTCAAGAACGCTAAATCCTAGAAAGGAGTCAATTATAGTGAAATTAATTTTACTGCATAATTGCTACTTTGTTATGTTGAGTTTGGGCACATGATCATTGATGAATTGCTCCGACATTCTAACTAAAAAGGAACATGGTGGATTGAACATATTGCAAGGCATTGTCAATGCTAAGAGTTTTAACGTTTCCTTTAAACTGACCAAACCCCAATTTAGCCACGTTATCCTAGAAAAATCATTGAAATAGGCCAATTAAATCGCTATCCATAAGAGTACAAAAAGGACCACAAGCATCACTATGTATGAAATCAAAAAGAGATCAATATTATTTTCAGTACGAGAATGGAAAGATAAATGGTGGTGCTTGCTTAGTTAAAAAGAATCTTAGGATTCTCGATAAAAGGTTGACAAAAGAAGGTTCAAGAAGTTTCAGCATGTGAGGACACGATCTCCATAGTGTTGGAACTTGCACTGGCAAACTGGTCCAAAGAGGAAGACTAGCGGAGTATATCAATGGAGAAATAGTATAGATCACCAATCCTAGGAATCAGCTCAATCGTCATCAATGTCCAAGAATCATACAAAACAAACCTGGAGGGTCCAAATATCACATAACAATAGAGAGAATCAACAAGAGGGATACTCATACGGAACCATATGTGTTGCGTCATAACCATGTCCTCTGTCATGCTTAGTAGCATCAATCCTCCGTATGACCTAACTTCAGCAGAATGCGCATTGGGACATTTTATTTTACCGTGACCCTTGCATTTAGTAACCGTGACTACTGTTTGTGTGCGCTCCCGGAGGCTTAACGACGACCGATCGAACATGTGACGGAGAGAGTAAGTCATCTGCATTGCCGCGGAAGAGAAGTTGATCAGCATTGAGAGTGATGCTTTGTCTGAGAGCAAACTTGGGACACATGCCATCAAGAAACTTTGTAATGATGAGGTCATCCCATCCCTTGGTCTAAAGCTTCAGCAAAGATAGGCGAGAAAAAGTTCAGTTGGTGAGAAAAAGAATGCAGGTCTTCAAAGTATTCCTCCAGTGGCGTGTCGCCCTACTTTGTAGAGAACAACTTGTCAAACAAGTTGTAGACGCAAAGAGCATTGGATTACTGAGTATAGAATTTTTGTCATTATTTGAGATGTCCTTTGCGTTGTGGTAGACGTGCTCGACGTGAATCATGAGCCAGGTGTTATTCCAGAACCAATAAACCACCTGATGTTGTCTTGGCGCCAGGTGCTATCTTTTGCAGCTTTAGTAATGTACTCCAGTTTGTTCTTAGACTCAAAGAATGCGTAAATGGGATTCATCGAAAGTGAATAGTTGCTACTGTAAAGTTTTACGACAAGAGGTAGTAGTTGGATTATTGTCTATTATAGTGGGAGCCTTATTTTGCCACATTAAGAGCAAACTAGTTACCAGAATGAGACTGTGTTAACAAAATACAACAAGGCTACTAGAATGAAGCACGTACTTAAAGATAAATGCTACCTAAAAGAAGCATGGTAGGTGGAGGGGAGAGCCACTATCACAGGAAAAAAGCACTACGATAGGGATAGAATATTTCGACCCGTATTGAGAAAAGCACTCACCCATGCATTAGATAGTTGCACGGGAAGGAAACATACAGAGATGTATTTGACCCGACCGCAGTTGTGACGCAGTTGTGTTGACATTGTTTTTTTTTTACCACGAAGTAGTCGCTCGTAGAGACTTTTTTTTTTTTTTGGGGGGGGGGGGGGGGGGGGGGGCGAAGGTTTAGGATTGAGGAGGGCAACAAGAGACAAAAAGAGGCAGTTGTAGCAAGCAGTCTTCTCTTGTTGCGGTTAGGCGATTGGGCCACCTTGGTTCCATCCTCGCAATTGATTGACTAAGGTATAGGTGGCTACAATACGCCTAAATGACCAGGGGCCGGCGCAATACAAGATGGGCATGATAAGACATGATAGACATCTAGCTCCAATTTGAATATGTATATATTTTTAGTATACTTAACATATACCTATTTTTTCATGTGTGTTACATTGTGTTGTTTCCTATTCCTAGCGATCTCTATATAAGGGTCTTGTACTCCATTGCTTTATATAGATTACGTACATGATAAACCCTATCTTAAGGTCTTTGAATTACTAGAAGTAGAACCTAGTACCGCATAAACCAAACACATAATCCTCAAGATCATATGAATAATGAAGTCCATATAAGTACTTGGCATTAACATGAAATGAAATTTTGAATGGAGTTGCTTTCTAGTAGCTTTGAATTGAGTGCTTCGACAAGTCACGGGTTGTGCTGGGCTCTTGATATATATGTGGCTGCCAGAGAAATTCCAGGTCAAACAGATTTTTGGGGTCTATAAACTCAACCCTAGACCTGACCAGACAAGTCACAAATCATTTCACATTCATTGGCTTATGTCAATTTGAGGTCAGACCATAGAATTCAAAGACCGAAACCCAGCTAGTTAGTTCAGATCAAACGGACTTCATAGGAAAAGACAAGTTCCGAATTGACTACAATAAAATTGATTGCATTCCACGTCAATTCTGTTATTTTTTGCGCCAATTAATTCCTTTTTTTTATTATCCAGTTCAATCACTGAAATTGTATATTAATGAATGATACCATACTATTCCAAAACTGTTATCTTGCCAGGTTTAGTTACATCTGACTAACAAAGAGCTTGAATACAGAAGTAACAAGTACATACCATTTACATAGCCACATCGAGGACACCTAGAAGATTTGCACTTTTCTCTAATTTTCTTGAAGTACAAAATCTTCTGTGTTATCTCAATTTTTGGATTTCTCATTTTCTTCAAATAGTCTAAGCGTTCTTTTTCTGGAAGAAGAATTCTGGCACAAGACTAGTAAGAGAGTGACAAGATATAGTGAGTAAATATATCCTTGCATGTACTAAACAGATTTGTGATTGAGATTCAATATTCGTGGAGAGACCATACCTTACATATGCACTTTAAAATGTTTAGAACTGTAGTAAAATAACCCACATTGAAAACTGGAAGTGTTAACTTTAAATATCCAAAATGACCAGGACAATCTGTGAAACTGCCAAAGCATGTAGCACAAGAACCAGCCTTGTTACCAGGTCCCTGAAATGCAAAAACAGAAATTCAATAGTCAGATCGAAAAAAGTGCTCTTAAAAGTTTAAAATTATAGAGATTATAAAGCCAGAAGCAAGTTGCAGTGATATAAGAGTAACAGAGAGCACTTCATATCTAGGTTGTTGAGGCGGCAAGGCGGTCCCTTTTTGAGTCAGGGGCACCCAGGGAGGACCAACACCTAGGCGGAGGTCAAGGAATTCGTAAGCAGGGTTCTTTTTTATTTTATACATGTTTATATACTACCATATATGCACTTTATGGATCAATATAGTGCCTATATATAAATGTCAATATATTATGGTAATGCTAGAGTAATAAAACTAAAAATGCAAGCAAGAAATTAGCATTGCATTAATGTGAGTACATTCATACAAGAGATTTATAAACAGGTAACGGAAACAGGAGGATGAAGAAGAAAAAAGAAGAGACTAAAGAGACAAATGGGAGGTGTTGTGTGGGGATGATAGGAGGAAGAGTGGAAGCAGCAATAAGAAGAGGGGGAGAAAGGATAATATAATTATAAATGAAGCAATAACAGTTCAGGCAAACAGCGAAGTTAGAAGGCTGAAACAGAGTTGGTGCTCTTCCTCCGCAGTACTGCTGCATGACTTCCAGCAAAAGCTAATTGGATACTTTTTGGAAATGCTGATTATTTTCGTCTTTTGCAGAGTTTTCATTCATATTCTGACATGATCAGGATGTGTTTTCAGCTAGTATTTCTGTTTATTTCCAACTGACACAGCGGCATGAAGCAGATTCCAGGTGACGAAAATGTTCACCAAATAATGTACCCCTCTGAGACATAATAGTTTAAACTTGAAAGATGTAGTCACACTAAAGAATACTCCCCGTGAGCAACAAAGCTAGGTGGTTGCTCCATGTAAACCTCTTCATGCAGGTCTCCATAAATAAATGCGTTTTTGACATCCAACTGAAATAAAGGCCAATCTTTGTTCACAGCAACAGATATGAGGACTCGAACAGAATTGAGTCCAACTACTGGAGAAAAGGTCTCAAAATAGTCCACACCATAAGTTTGAGTATATCCTTTTGCCACTAGGCGTGCTTTCAAATGCTCAATCGTGCCATGAGGTTGATATTTAATAGTGAAGATCCATCGACATCCAACAGTAGGACAGGCAGAAGGGCGATCCACAAGATCCCATGTCTTGCGGTCAGAGAGCGTCTTCATTTCATCTTCCATCACTTGTCGTCATGCAGGAATTTTAAGTGCCTCTGTAGTATTTTTCTAATAAACACATAGTAATCTGAATGAGAACGACGAAACCCAAATTTTATGAGAATATGACTGAGCTTGTCAAACCAGGCAAGAGAACTTTGTTTTAGGCCATAAATAGCTTTCCTCAACCGGCAGACTCGTGAAGAATACTCCCCCTGAGCAACAAAGCCAGGCAGTTGCTCCATGTAAACCTCTTCATGCAGGTCTCCATAAAGAAATGCATTTCTGATATTGTTCATGCGGATATATGGGGTCCCTGTTCTGTTACAAGTCATTCTGGTGTTAAATATTTTATGACATTCATTGACGACTTTTCTCGAGCTACATGGTTATTTTTACTTAAAGATCGCAGCACTATTATGGACGTCATCACCACCTTTTTTCTTAAATACGGACTCAGCTCAATAAACCCAATAAAATCTTTCGCACTGACAATGTTCTTGAATTCATGCAAAAATTTGTCACCTACTTTTGCTCATCCGGTGGGACGATCCATCAGACTTACTGTCCTATACCCCACAACAAAATGGGGTAGCTGAATGGAAATTTTGACATCTTCTAGAGGTTGCTCGCACCATACTTCACTATCATGTTCCTCAGCATTTTTTTTGGCCTGAGGTTGTTACTACGGCTTGCTACCTTATCAATCGCATGCCTTCTCAGTTTTGCAAAATCAAATTCGTATAGCATTCTTTTTCCTGATGTGCAGCTTTTTTCTGTTCCGCCGCGCATCTCTGGATCCACTTGCTTTGTTAAAAACATTCGTCTGGGAATGACAAAACTTGACCCTCACACCACAAAATGCATCTTTTTGAGTTATTCCAAAACCCAAAAAGGGTATCGTTGTTATGATCCTACCATGAGACATTGGTATGTTAGTGCGGATGTAGTGTTCTTTGAACACCTGCCATACTATTTTGATAAAGGGGCTTCCTTATCCTGTGAAATTTTGGCGCCCACTCTGTTACCAAATATTGTGGATATTGATCCACACTTTGAGCTGGCACCTGAAGAACGACCATTGCAAGTGTACAAGAGAAGACCAAAGCTGACTATCCCCTCCATGGCCCTCAACAACTAATCCTCCTTCAGCGGAAGATCACAGCACAACTCAAGTACTCTCTGACTTACACCTTCCTATTAGCCTTCAGAAAGGTGTCCACTCCTGTACTTAACATCCAATTAGTCATTTTTGTTCATCTACTAATTTGGGTGCTAGCTTTGCTTGCTTTACTGTTGCTACCTCTATTGTGTCCAATCTGAAAAATGCTACAGAGGCACTTAAAATTCCTACATTGTGACAAGCAATGGAAGCTGAAATGAATGCGCTCACTGACCGCAAGACATGGGATCTTGTGGATCGCCCTTCTGCGGCTGTCTGTCCTACTGTTGGATGTTGATGGATCTTCATTATTAAATATCAGCCTGATGGCACGATTGTGCGTTTGAAAGCACGCCTGGTGGCAAAAGGATATACTCAAACTTATGGTGTGGACTATTTTGAGACCTTTTCTCCAGAGACTCAACTCTGTTTTGAGTCCCCATCTCTGTTGTTGTGTACAAAGATTGGCCTTTATTTCAGTTGGATGTCAAAAACGCATTTCTTTATGGAGACATACATGAAGAGGTTTACATGGAGCAACCGCCTGGCTTTGTTGCTCAGGGGGAGTATTCTTCACGAGTCTGTCGGTTGAGGAAAGCTATTTATGGCCTAAAACAAAGTCCTCGTGCATGGTTTGACAAGCTTTGTCAGATTCTCATAAAATTTAGCTTTCGTCGTTCTCATTCACATCACTTTATGTTTATCAAAAAAAACGTGGTTGGTCTCGTCACTCTTATTGTCTATGTAAATGACATTTATATTATCTGCCAGTGACATCTCAGGCATTCGGACTACAAAAACATATCTAGAACAGCATTTTGTCACCAAGGATCTTGGCAAACTGCGATATTTCTTAGGAATTGAAGTATCCAAATCATCTACGCGTATATGTCTCTCACAATGTAAATATGTTCTAGTTCTCTTGCAAGAAATAGGTATGCTTGGTTGCAAGCCAGCCAGCACCCCTCTAGATCCAAACATTGGGATGATGAATCTTCTCCATCTTATGATGATAACCACCAATACAGGCGATTGGTTGGTAAACTCATTTACCTTACTGTCACGAGAGCTAATATTACAGGTTTTGTACGGTTTGTTAGCAGGCACCTTGATAAACCTAGACAGTGTCATTGGGATGATGTTTGTCACATTCTGAAGTATCTTAAAAGCTCTATAGGGAAAGGTCTATTGTACAAGAAGCATGGTCATTGCAATCATTCTGGTTTGTCAGACTCTGATTATGCAGGAAGTAGATGTGATCGAAAATCTACATCCGGATACTGCACCTTTGTTGGTGGTAGCTAGATCAAGTGTAGAAGCAGAATATTGAGCTATGGCTCATACTGCATGTGAACTTCTGTGGGTTCAAAGAATTTGATATCAGATACTAGTCCTATTCCGATGTTCTGTGACAACAAAGCCTCTATTTTTTATTGCGAGCAACCCTACCTTTCATGAGCGCACAAAGCATATCGAGGTAGACTGTCACTTTGTTCGGGAACCTGTTCTTTCTGGCCGCATTTGTACCCGACATCTCAATACTGAAAAACAAGTGGCAGACATCTTCACCAAGCTTCTACCTAAAGCTCGATTCAAGACTCTAGTGGACAAGCTGGGCATGTTCAACATCTATGCTCCAGCTTGAGGGGGAGTAAAGAGATATGCTTATACTTACTATTTACATGTGCTCCACTCTACATGTTACTTTTGTTATTTATCCCATATTGCTTAGCTGTATTTATTGTTTTATTCTCTTGTCCTATAAAAGAGAAGGCATTGTACTCAGTTTTATTCACTTAATAGAAAATCACTTAGTTTTTATACACACTTGACAAATGCTGCGGTTATACCACCTAGTTTGGCATTTTGATACTCCCAAATGTTAATGGAAGTGCTGAATTTCTAAGCAGAACGGCGCTTCCTTTCCCCTATAAGAAAAGGAATGGAAGACAAATCTTAGTGTCTTGAGAGTTCATGTAATGAGAAGATGAAAGATACTGAAATCCAAATCTTTTTTTAACATTATCTCAGTTTCATCAAGCATAAAGTTGCTCAACATAGGACATGGTTCGATCGTGTACACTACCAGGGCAAGCCTCAGATTGCATCCCAGAAACAATGAGGCAAATGTCACAAGCTACTTCAGAACTCAGTATAAGATAATTTATATTATCTGTAACAAGCACCATTTTCAGGGGCAGGAGGGGTGACAGATTTATGTGGTGGAATATGTGTTTTTTTTCCTAATGGTGTCATGTGTGGATGTGATTTTGATGCAGCAAATTTTTGGGCACAGCAAGCAAAGAATCTAGTTCTGGTATGAAAAAGTGTACTTAGGCTGAACTTTTGGGATATAGAAGCTGGGGCATTAGATATTTTGCAAGAAATTTTTTTTATAAGGATTTTTGTCATAGAAAAAGTGACAGTTTTTAAGGCTAACTGTCAACCTACCACCAACCCTCCTCCTTTACCCGGGCTTGGGACCGGCTACATTTGCACAAAATGTACGAAAACATAGGCGGAGATTAGATATTCTACAAGAAAACCAGCAGGAAGGCAAGGGGCTGTTAGAAAAGACCATAATCAAGGTCAAGGGCAATGCGGTAAAACAAGTGTGCATTTCCCACTGTAATGTAATATAGCAAGGAATGATAAATATCATTAACATGTTATATATAAGTATAAAAGAATTTTTTAAAGGTAAATAAATATGATCAAAAGAAATATTGCAGTTTATAAAACTTCATATGAAAGTATAAATTCATAGCATTGGATAAGGGAAACAGATTTTTTTTTCAAAACACGGCTTAAACTCTTCCTTTTAAACTGCCTAACTGGAATGCTGAGAGAGACCTTTTCCTCAAAGCTTATTGTGCTTTGTGAGATACCACTTCTGGTACATACCTACCAAATGAGTACAGCCTATTGCACTATGAAAAGGGCTACACAACCTTTTAGCAGGATGAGAGACCACCCGATGGGTTTTCAGCTCGTTCACTAGTAAGATAGGCCTCCTTCGAGAAAAGAAATAATAAGAGATGTCATATCTGACATACTTGTTTAGGTGGCAAGCCACCTAGGAACCAAGGACCTAAACTACACTTGCATGCCTTGGGGCCGGTGCACCTAGGTGCCCTTACCTTTAAAACAATAGAAAATGTTCTTTTTAGAACCTCAGCAAGGGTGACCAGAAATTACCATGTGAGGATCTAGTAGCCCATTTTCAACAGGTTTCGCGTCCAGCCCATAGAGCTTGTTATTCCAGACTTGCACCTCTGCAACCTTCTCAGTCTCAGCACCGGAGAATGTACAGAATTTGATGCTCTTTCTACAAAAAAGTTGGAAGAGCAGGAAGAAAGTCAGCATAAACTTGTTTTCTTCAGATTTTAATTTAAGAAGGGAATGATGCTCTTTCTTAATAAATAAATAAATTGACGGGTTTCTGAATGAAATTTGTATTACAAAAACAACCCAGCAAACTTGTGAGCATGGGCATTGCATAGAGAAGGTACGTACATCTTGCGGGGACCAGTGTCCTCAATGTATGGCTCTTTGGTGCACAGCAACTTCTCTTCATGGCGCTCCATTGGGCTACAAAGCTACAACTCCAAAATTCGCTGGCTCTAGGGTAATATCTGGCTTCCTGATGATCTTGTGCTTTTTTTTTCTTTTTGCAACACCCTGTGTCTACTTCAGTTGCACTGAAAATGCATTAGACATGTATGCAACTATCCAGCTACAGCCAACAATGATAACAAATGTAAAAGTTAAAAATTATATTTAGTCAAATATATAACTTACAGATACACAAGAGCATGAAGTATTACTATGTTTCTGATGTGCAAAAGAGCCGATGCCAAGTGAGTTTTTTATCTATAGTTAAACAGGAAGAGATAGTCTAGATGTTTGTACAAGCCAAGAACAATAACAAAATTATAGTCTAGATGTTTGTACAAGCCAAGAACAATAACAACATTATAGTCTAGATGTTTGTACAAGCCAAGAATGATAACAACATTTCCTGGCGAAAAGTAATTACTGCTGGGGATAAAGGCCTTCAAAAGTTCAACTAAAAATGTGACTCATACATCATAAATTTACACAGCTTTATTTCTTATATTCAAAGTCACAATTGTATGCATCAGAATGAGACCCAACAGACAATATGATGTATTTAGCTGCCAATAAAAGCAACGTATGTAATATTTCTACAGATCAAACATTCAAAAGCCTTGAGTAGCCATTCACAACAATTACTATGGCCATAAGAAAAAGAAAACACATTAGACAAATCAATTCACAATATTCAGTTATACTAGGGGAAAGTATGATAACCCCCTTTGGTCGGGTCTCAAACCACACGACCTTCTTAGGAAAATTGTGATGAAATATCTCCCAGATGTTATCTGCAGGCCATATGTGATTATGTAAATCAAAAAGTACATATATCTTTACATAAATTGTAAAAAAATGTAAATTATATATATTAATTATCATCATTGACCATCGTCATCGAAGCCTCAATCCCAACTATGTTGAATTCAGCTGCATGGATCCTTCTTTTCCATGCATTTTTTGTCATGGTCGTATTCTCATAAAGATGTAAAGATTCAAATCTTTCCTTATAAGCTCTAGCAAAGTTGATTTTCGGCCTGCCTCTTCTCCTTTAATCTGTGCAATAGCATTGCTTCAAGTTTTCCTTCCCCATATTGGAAGGTATCGTTTGGTTGCCTGCAAGTTACTTTGGAGATTGTCTCCTTCTTTGCCTGTGCAAGACCCAGTTCAATCCGGAGTTTCCGCTGCCTCAACTGGTCTTGGCCGACCGCCGATAGCCATAAATCACCTTCCAACCCGCCCCAACTGATCTTCTCCGACGGGCACCCTCCACCCCGACCAGTATCGGCCGACGATGATTAGACGCGGGAATGAAAGAGCACCAAATTCATAACGGAGTTAGGAAGGGTGGTGAGCGTGACTAATGGAAAGGAGGAAGAAGAGTAGCGGACTGGAGCGTAAGATAAGAGCTTACCGTCTATGCGGATGGTGGTAGGCTCACTTCCGCTGGTGCAACAGCCGATGGCTGTTACTGCTGCTGCTAGCGACCGCTGTGGTGGGAACTCCTGCCGTGGTGAAAGCCCTACGACAGAAGAGGGAACGGGAAGAGTACTAGAGTACGCTTTCGCCTCTATTTTTTTCTTTTTACCCATATCGAAGAGGGAACGAGAAGAGTACTAGAGTACGCTTTCGTCTCTGTTTTTTTCTTTTTACCCATATGGGTAAAAAGAAAAAAATAGAGGCGAAAGCGTACTCTAGTACTCTTCCCGTTCCCTCTTCTGTCGTAGGGCTTTCACCACGGCAGGAGTTCCCGCCACAGCGGTCGCTAGCAGCAGCAGTAACAGCCATCGGCTGTTGCACCAGCGGAAGCGAGCCTACCACCATCCGCATAGACGGTAAGCTCTTATCTTACGCTCCAGTCCGCTACTCTTCTTCCTCCTTTCCATTAGTCACGCTCACCACCCTTCCTAACTCCGTTATGAATTTGGTGCTCTTTCATTCCCGCATCCAATCCTCGTCGGCCGATACTGGTCGGGGTGGAGGGTGCCCGTCGGAGAAGATCAGTTGGGGCGGGTTGGAAGGTGATTTATGGCTATCGGCGGTCGGCCAAGACCAATTGAGGCAGCGGAAACTCCGGATTGAACTGGGTCTTGCACAGGCAAAGAAGGAGACGATCTCCAAAGTAACTTGCAGGCAACCAAACGATACCTTCCAATTAGGGGAAGGAAAACATATATACACGGTCATGGCTGTTATGGGTCACGCCCTGCTGGTTCAGAGGAACGCAGCTACAAGGGACAATGGCCGAGGAATCCTTGCTAACCATCATCGAGGCAGTGAGCACTGCCTCCCTAGCCTATTGTTGTCCTTAGCTCCTCTGCAATTGCACAAATGTAAATAACCAAATGTAGAGAACATATTTTTTCCTTTTAAGTTAAGTGAATTACTATAAAAAGGGTAAAATAAAATTAGTTGACAAAATACAACTATAAAACGATGTACAATTTATCGAATGACTATGTAGTAGTCTCTCTTTCAACATGGACTATCAGCAAAAGCTCATCCTCCACTTAATTGCACAGTTTTGTCTTGATAAATTTCATTAGAAGATGTGATGTTTGACAATTGTAATTATCATGTAAAAGTGTATGTATGATGTGTGCTCTACAATCATATAAATAGAGGAATACACATTGAAGAAAAATGGTAGAAGTAGTTATATGTAATATAATCACCGCCATGCTGGAGGATTTAAAAAAGCATGGATATGATGACTTACAAAAAAAATTTGGAAAGCGTAGACGAAAAAGTAAAAAAAGATTCAACCAATGTGTTTGGCACAACATAGACTAAGATTTGACTTATATGTGTCTTGTATATGTTATCATTGCATGAGCCCAAAATGTACAATTTATGGACAAAACTAGAGAGTTGCTTGACGAGATCTCTACCACCTCGATGTTGTTTTCATTTTGTATATTTTCATGCATGCATACATCCATATATGGTTGAAAGGATTTTTTTGTGTTTGACAATGTATCAAGGAGTTTGACACTTTCATCAATGCTTGATTAGTGTTCAGATTGGAATGATTTATATTTGGTAGACCTTTTATATCTATATTGAGAAATAAGAGGCTTTTTATATAAACAAATCGAAAGAACAACTCATGTGAGGAAACCTCTGTGACTAGGTCTTGACGTCAATTGAATTAATCATAAATGATTGTCTTAACGGATTTTGTAACTAAGAAAGCTTACCTACTAAACTATGTTTTGACAATTACAAACCGTTTAGTTTCCTAATGGTATTTGATTATCGGCTAACTAAAAGACCACATAGTCAACATGGAAACTTAAAATGATTTCTAGATATTTAGGGGCCCGTCAATATGTCTAACAACTTCTTGCTAATTATCAACCATACATACTAATATTAAAAAAAGTGTGTGTTGGGAGGGGGGGTGGCCCCTCGCCCTAGTAGAGATCCGCCATTGGAAAAGTGTGTGTGTAATGTGTGCTCTAAAATCATATGGATAGATGTATACACGTCGAAGAAAAATGGTAGAATTAGTTATATATAATATAATCACTGGCATGCTAGAGAATAAAAAAGCACGGACATGATCACCTATAAGAAGATTTGATTTAGACAACGTAGTACAAGATTCAACCAATGTGTTGGGCATAACATGGATAAAGATCCGACTTATCTGTCTTTTATATGTCTCCATTGCACACACCTAGAATGTACACCATATTGGCAAAACTAGAGATTTCCTAATGCGATCTCCTCCACAGTGACACTGTCGTCTTCTTTTTGTATATTTTTGTGTATATATACATTGACATATGGCTGAAAGGAAACCTTGTTTGTGTTTGACAATATATCGAGGAGTTTAGCAGTATCCTTACGGCTTGATTAGTGTTTGGATTGGGAGGATATGTATTAGGGAGACCTTTTAACTTTTTATATTGAGAAATAAGAGGTTTTTCACATATAGAAACTGAAAAATCAATTTAGGTGAGGAAATCTCTTTGACAAAGTGTTAATTTCAATTGAGGGTCTGACTGGTTTGGTGTAACTGCAATTTTCTTGAAATTTATTTTCTGAGAATTGAAATCGAGTTTCAGGAAAATGAATTCTAGCTGATTGGTTTCAAACTTGACTTTGTCTGAAAACTGACTTTTATTTGACTGGTTTGTTGCAACTGTGCATAAAATCTAATTACAAATCGTGTTTTGCCCAACATAGATACTAGTATATAAACGTGATTTGCGATAATGCAAGAATACAAGAACACAACTTTACGGTCATATAGTTCCTAACCTCCGTCAAAATCAGATAAGAAACGGCAATTACATATTACTCACCCTTACCGTATATGGCTTGGCGCAAACGAGGAAGCAGGACTGGAAAAAGCAATTGATAAAATAACCGATGTACTAAAAAGGGACAAAGATCGATAGGAAAAATGGGAGGAAGGAGTTCTGATTGAAAGGGTCATCAATTGGGAAGTAAACAAACAAAGGATCGTCGGACTGCCAAGCTATTCTGACTCCAGCCTGCCGCACTCAGGTTGTCAAGCTCAGCTCCCAGTCTGACTCCGGAATGATGGAGAGAACGCATCAAGGAGAAGCCTTCACCTCCTCACGGGGCCGCTGTAGAGAAGACCGCAAGGGAAAAAGCGTACAGATGCCCTAGGGCTATCGTATCAGCGGAACTCGGGAAGCCGATGAGACATGATGTTTAGGCCTGTAACTTGTTTTCCGTTCGTTTTGCTACGGAAGTCGGAAATCTTCCGATATATATATTGCGGGAAGTCTAGGAAATACGGGGGAACTCAACTTACGGCTCATTTGGTTCCTTGTGGTTTGAACCCGCCGTGCACTTTCAAAACAGGAAACACAAAGATATGAAACGGAACTGCAACTACAATGTTTGGTTGTATGAAGTTGCAACTTAACAATTTGGTTTTCTCAAGTTTGGTTGCATGTGGTTTTAGGATTCAAACACCACTGGTGAGCTTACCTTCCAAAAACATCTGGGACATCTCTACTAATTCCAAATCCGAAAATGAACTGCCACTGATATTTCCATTGGACATCAAATCGGGAAGTTTAATTGCTAATGACAAACAACCTGCTGTGATTATATGACAAGATCAATACTATCATTAATCAAAAAAATTGCGTAAGAACTTAAAAAACAAACATGAGGCAGTCATTGATCAACACAATTTCTGTAACTACAAGACCAAAACGGGATCGTTATCATAAGAGCAGAAACTGTTACATATTGTCATTGATATACAAAATTCATGTGATTGAACAAACGTGATTGTCACAGTGTTCGTCAGTCCTAACAGAAACTACTCATCCTCAGACTACGTCTGTAGAAATAATCATGTGGCTCCAATAAAGCTCCATGTTATCAACTATGATGCCAGATTTCTTCTCATACTTCGATCTGACGATGAACCTTCATTCTTCCACTCATGAAGTCAGGCCTTTGTCAAAAGCTATAGAGATTAGAGATTATTTGCTGGGATCCCAAAAACACATGTGCAATTTGCTTTATTTGCTGTGTTCAACTTACCTATCCTCAATCCAACGAAGCTATCAATAACAGAGACAAAAGTCAAATGAGCCATAGGAGGGCGACAGAGCATGCCTCCAATTCCCCAACAAAAAAGCCTGACCCCACCCCTGCGCATTTGCGCACAAAACCCACTACCATAACCCCAAACGTTAATATCTACCGCTGCCAGTAATCTAGTTCACTGCTCGCCGCTAGACCACACCAAAATCATCGAGCACAGGAGATATGGGGAAAAACGCATAAGGCCAGAGATAGATAGAATCACGGAAAAACCCAGAATCGCCATGAGCAAAACAAAGACGAAGAAGACGTAGACTCGGGAAATAGCGTGAGGGAAGGAATCCAACCTACAGAAAGCCTGTCGGGGATGCACAACGACCGTCAACGTTGCTCCAGCACTAACGCCCGAGATGACCGGCTGTCAGGTAGACAAATAGGAGTTCCGCGGCCGCCAGCTGAATGAAAGGAATGTGCTTCCGCAGCCGCAGCCCCAGCCCGGTGAACGAGAAGAAAGTGTTGCTGCTGCTGGGTGGGTGAAGGTTGAAAGAGAAGTAGCAACGGAGGATGGAGGAGACGGGGACGAAGCACAGTGGCAGCAGCGGAGGATGGAGGAGGAGAGGAGACGGGGACAAAGCGCAGTGGTAGCCCTGGCACACTGCTTCTCGTGGAAAATGAACCGCGCCCAAATCAGGGGCGGTTCCTTTCCCTCATTTTCCTATAGGGCTGGCCGGTAGTGTGGGTTCGTTTTCCAGGTGTGGGTTGGGCCTACGTGGAACCAAACGCTAGAATTGATAAACGGTGTGTACTTGCAATCACATTAGTTCATTTCCCAAACGGGCCCTTACGGATTTACATTACACCAGTAAAACAAAATTAATAAAGGAACTAGACTTCCGCGGATAAATTACGTCAAACCAGTCAGACCCTAAGTTTCGTTAGCAGGATTTATTGAAATCCTGTATTCTGCCATCCTGTATTACTGAAATGCTGCATTCTCAAAATCCCTTAAAGTAAAATTTTATGTTTGGTTTGCTGGATTTTGTAAGTATGGGATTTGTTTTTTTTTCATATCTACCATCTTGCCCATGATGGATTTTGATATACGGGAGAATTTTGATGGAGACCAAAATGCGAGATTACTATTATGTCTGAAAATCCCGGGATTAGTCTCATTTCTCCAATCCTCCAAACCAAACATAAAATTTACTGGAGTCCAAAATACACTCCAATACGGTAAAATCCAGGTAACCAAACATGCCCTTATTAACGTTGCAGGATCTGTTGCTCCTTAATTGACGAGGAGCACACTGCTTCCCATTTAAGATAATGCCACATCAGCTGAGAGATTATATCTGAACCCACCATTTGAATTTGCGGAACAAGTGTAATGAGTCCCTTTGGCTCTTTCGACCATTTTGCTCCTTGAGTCGGACACATCACAAGGGCCATGATTCCGGTACGACGATGCTTCATTCGTTTTTCCGTCGTCCCTCTCCTTAACGGTCACATTGTTGAACATAGGCGTTAGAGTCCTTAAAAATAATTGACTAGTAAAATCTAGAATTCCGTATTTCTATAGCAGTCACAAGCAAGGAGTAGTGTACTCCTCTACAAAAGAGGAGCAGCAAATCCGTGCTCACACTTAACCCCTCAATGGGTTTTACTGCAAACATTCGCGTGATAGGATTATGATAAAATATACAAGAGGAACTTTTATTAAAAAAAAAGATAAAATATACAAGAGGATGGGATATTAGGTAATTAGATCCTAAATTTGGTTTGGTTGCGGTACACGATAGGATTAATGACTATTGTTCTTCATCGTTATAGTTGTTTTTCTAATTATGTATCCATGATCATAGAGATTGGTGTATATTATCAAAACTCTAATCTCAGTCAAGTCATTGTATGTGAGGTGCATAAGCATATAAACATTTACTATCAAAATAATTAACTGAAAATGTGTTTTTGTTGCATGTTTAACAAAATTACAATCTCAATGGCAAGATATGAATTGTAGAAATATCTCATGAATTTCATATTAGTACATTGTTAACTAACTTAATTTTGTCGACTACTCTTTCAATTGATCAACAACATTGTTGAGCGCTTGTTGTGTTTTGATGTTGTGGTAATTGTAATAGTCCATGAGAGAACATGGAGAAATAACCACACCACGGCGTGTTTGTGAATTTAGCAATTAGCAATGTAAATGACAAGTACTTTAAGAATCTATATCTCTTGTATAGATGGAGTTTCAGTTGCTTCTATTACAGCTGCTTCCATTGTGGTGATCTGGAATTTCTCTCTCCTCCTTTGTAAACTTTCACTCTCCTTTTGTGACTCAACTGAATAGATCTAATTTTAATTCATGATTTATGTGTTAGGTCACATTAGCTCTATGATCCAAAATGTAACACTTTTGCATGTTTTACCTATGTTTTGTGCCTTGATGGGCCATCCTTCGTCGTTATTTTGACTTTTCATCAATGAACTATTTTTCCCTCCAAGGTGCTCCATGTTGTAGAGTTTTTTATTTCGAATCTACTGGCACAAAAATCGTGTCAATCGAACCTATAAAACTCTAATTTTAGTATTGTTTAGTTTGGCGTGTTTGATCCTTTTTTACTCTCTTCTCTACCTTGGGTCGGCCTGTATGGGCCCAGAATGCAAAACCACGGCCCGACCACTTGCCCCTCTCCCCCTTCCACTTTGGGGAAAATATCATGAGGGGAAGCTCTTCTTCTAACTCCAGCCAAATTGGGCAATGGAGAAGGGGAAGATGAGAACTATAAATCCTTAGTCCCTTTATACCCCCTTCCTAGTTTGCCCTTCTTTTTCCTAGTTTGCTCCAGCCGCCAGCTCCCTCTTTTCTTCCCCATTGTAATTGGCACAGCAACAGGCTACATGCTCGACCATGTTGGCTAAATTGGACATTATTATAATCCATTTGTTTTGATGATGATAAATATTTCATTCTTGTGGATCTAACGTGCTACTTGAGTGTTGCAGGAATTAGGTGGATGACAAACTACTTGGAAGATCTATATGCTAAAATTGCTTTAAGTCATGAATGTAATCAAATGTAAAAACTTGTACAAGTATATAATGTACAAGTACTTAGACATCATGTAAATCAAGCGTTAGATCTTCCCTAGCCAATCACAACACTTAGATAGGTCATCCCTTAAAATAGTGTCACAACTGCACACTCATACATACACTTGGTACTTAGTTTGAAACATTGAAATAGGGTTAATCTCGGTCGACAACATTCTCGACCGAGACACTCTCGGTCGACAAACTCTTCGACCGAGAAAGACCCAGGTAGCCATTAGACACAGTAGACAAGGTAGTTGGGAGTTAGAGTAGAACGTCATATAGACTTGCTCCAGACAGTCCCTCGCTCGACAAGTCCTCGACCGAGAAGGACTCTCGGTCGACAATTCTTTGACCGAGAAGAGTTCTGTCTGCACTTTTCAGAGTTAATTAACTAGTCGTTGCTAAAGCAACTAATGGATACCTAACGACTAGTTAAGCACTTAGAACCCCCTAGAAAGTGTCTAGAACGTCCTTAAGCATCCATAGGCCATTCCTATAAATAGGACAAGCCAAAGCACACTTGTGCAATACTTGAGCATATACTTACAATTGGATAATCATTCTTGTGAGCAATAGAGCAATTCCAACATTGGCTATTCATTCCCATTGCTCCAATTTCGTGTCCTATAGGCTAGCATCTCCTACCACATCACTTACACCTTCATATACATTGGTTAGGAGATCAAAACGCTTGATATAGGAAATCAAGCCTTGTGCTACAACGGTATTGTAATTTCTATTTTTCGTTCTTGTTCCTTTATATCTTTTGTACTCTCCTTGCTACTCCTAGGGTTGGAGGCTGTGGATTGGAGAGGGTTTGACTTCTCATGTGGAGAAGGGTCTTCTCAGTGGAGAAGGTGGACTTTGAACTACTTCAAGAAAGCTGTCTCAACGGGAAGCTACTTTAAGAGGAAGGCTACTTCAAGGGGAGCTTGAGGTTACTTCAAGGAATGCTGCTTCGAGGTTGGTGAGACTACTTTTAGGTGAAGGTTGTCCGAAGGGTTTGGTGAAAGTGTTGTAATTTTATGTAACATCCTTGCGAGGTAATAAAATTAAATACTTTCAAAATCCCGGTTGGGTAAGCAACCGGGTAGTGGATTGACTGCCTTAGTATTTGCCAAGGTTGGAACCACTCTAAATCCTTGTCCCCTTGTCCAATATTTTTGTGGTTGTTTAATTTGGTTAAATTATTTTAAAATAATCATAAAACTCGATTCACCCCCCTCTAGTGGTTTTTCAATTGGTATCAGAGCAGGGCTTCAAGGAACTCTAACAAAGTCTTGAAGAATGGGTGACGGGTTTGCTCAACAACCTCAACTTGGAAGGAACACTCGTGGCTAGGCCTCCAGCTTTTGATGGTACTAACTACACCTACTAGAAGAGGAGGATGCAATTTTACTTCCCAAGAATCAGTTGGGACTTATTGAGAATGGTATCAACTCCTTATGAACTTCCTCAAATGGAGTATGCAAATTGGGATGCCAATACGGTAAAGTCTGCCCAAATGAATGCAAAAGATGTAAGTATACTTTATTGCTCAATTTCCGTTGGTGAGTTTAATAGAATATCAAATTGTGAAATAGCTTACCAGATATGGCATAGACTTTCTATAACATACGAAGGAACTGTTCAAGTTAAAAACTCTAAAATCGGAATGCTTAAACAGAAATTTGAACAATTTCATATGGATCAAAATGAGTCTATTAGTGAAATGTATGCAAAATTCTCTTCAATTGTGAATGGTTTAAATGCTTTAGGTAAAGTAATTAGTGAAGAAGAACAAGTTTCAAAAATCCTTAGGTCTCTTCCTCCCAAATACAAGTCTAAGGTGACTGCTATTGAAGAAGTAAATGATCTCACACGACTAAGGATGGAACAACTTATTGGCAACCTAGAAGCACATGAGGCAACTTTAGAAGAGGAAGAAAGAAGAGAATGTGAACGTCAACAAGGGAGAAAGAAGGACATTGCATTCAAAGCATCAACCAAGATCAATCATGACACAAGTAAAGATGATAGTGAAGAAGAAACTCTCATTGTAAATGGTAAGCAGTATAAAAGTTTTAAATCTAACAAAACTTCTAGTATTTCTTCTTCCAGGTGCTTTGAATGTGGCAAAAAGGGACACATGAAAGGTGATTGTCCAAAATTCAAGAAAGGAAAGAAATCATCTCATAAAAAGAAAGAAATAGCATATAAAGCTGCATGGGATGATTCAAGTGATGATGGAAAAGAAGAAGTAGAATGTCTTATTGCTACAACAAATGAAGAAGAAGAGGTAAGTCTTTTTGATCTACCAAAAGAAGATCTAATTGCTAGTATTAAAGATACACAGGAAAAATATATTGAGTGCAAGAAGAAATTTAAGAAATCAAATAAAGAGTTACATGCTAAACTTCTTGCTCTCACATCTGAAAATGAAGATCTCAAAAAGGGTATTGAAGATTATGACATTAAACTTAAATCTGTAGAAGCAAATTGCAATCTTCTTTCCCTAGAAAAGTTAAAATTGCAAACTCAAGTAAATGATCTTCAAAGACAATATATTTTGTGTACACATCTAGATTATGATATTATTGTGAAAGAAAGAAATTCTTTATTATCTAATCTAGATCAAGCAAAATTAGATATCAAGAAGAAAATGGATGAGATTATGAAGTTACAACAAAAAGTGAGTAGCTTGAGTAACAAAAATATTCTTGATAATATCTTAAATGATTCTTATCGTCAAATTGGAAGGAGAGGACTAGGTTATAAGGCTAAGGGGAAATCTTATCAAAAACCTAGTTGGAGAAGGACACAAGTGCTAGAGAATCAATCCATGTATGTACCCAAGAACAACTCAACTCCTAGAAAGAGAAATGAGATTGACTTTATTAGTTGTCATTATTGCTCGCGTGTTGTGTGATTCGTATATCACCTTTTCTACATATATTCACACACAAATTTAGTTCTTTCTAGCGTAATTCTGTCTCTTTTGTATTAGTTTTGCCATGTTTTAGCTTCTCTACGCGTTCCATAACTTGTATTGAAAAATTGCCACAAAAAGGACTAATTTCAGACGATTTTTCTACAGAAACAGAGAAATGCACGGCGTGCAGATCACAGATGCACGGCGTGCACCTATCCAGACGGATCAGTTGGCTGAAATAGCAAAGTGCACGGCGTGCAATATCCAGACGCACGTCGTGCAACATTCCAGAGGAATCCGTTCAGTCCAGAAAAGAGAATGCACGGCGTGCAGATCACAGATGCACGGCGTGCACCTGGGACGGAATTTGCTAAAAACAACCTGTAAGGTTGCACGGCGTGCAGATCACAGATGCACGGCGTGCACCTGGGACGGAATTTGCTAAAAACAACCTGTAAGGTTGCACGGCGTGCAGATCACAGATGCACGGCGTGCACCTGGGACGGAATTTGCTAAAAACAACCTGTAATGTTGCACGGCGTGCAACTCCTCAACGCACGCCGTGCACAGATCAGCCGGTTACAACTGCAGTGCAGGTGCACGGCGTGCACCTCCAAAGTGCACGGCGTGCACCTGTCAGTTTCAGAATTTCGAATTTTCAAAATACGATTTTAAAGGAAAGAGGGAAGGAATGGGACGGTTACGTTAGACCATTTTGGAAGTTTTTCTCGTCCAAAAGGCAGAGGAGAGCAGAGCAAGGCGATTTGGGAGGAACTAAGGTGGTTTCTTGAGCAAAAGAAGCCATTTCTTCTTCCCCACTTCTCCATTGTCTTCCCCAAGGTGCAGCCAAGCTTCTCCAACTACGTGCAGCTTCTCGGGAGAGGAGTTGGTCCGTTTTGAAGCAACTAAAGGAAGGGAATCTCATCATAAAGCCGGATTTCTTACTCCTTGTGGTTACATCTTTGGTTCTTTTTGCCTTTTCTTCCCAAAACGATGTCTAGCATTGAGAATTCTGTGGAAATCTTGCTGTACATAGTTATGGACGAGTAGATCCTCTTTCTTGGGCATGGGAGAGTAACTCCCATGCCATAGCATGTATTGAATGAGTAATTTCGTACTAAATGCATTTGCTTCTTGTTTCTCTACCTTAAAGGCGTCGGTAGCTCTTTTCCTTGCATGTATCGTTGGCCGCTATATATGCATGATTTCTGCTTTCTTGCTTAGTTTGAGAAAACGAGCAGGTTTGTATGGAGACGTTCTTTTTGGCAACTTTTCTTCTTCTACGAGAGTAGGGAAGAATGAGTTGAGGATCTATTTGTGATCATAGACGAAATTCATGCACGAGAGTGTTGTTTTGAGTTATGATCGTTGCATCTACACCGGGAGGTGAAATGTAACACATCTCTTCCTAGAAACTCGATCTTATGTATGTTTAAATTGCTTTGTTCATCGATTGCTATGGCATATGAGTGAAATCCTAATGTCCAAGATTCCTAAACTTCTGAAATCGAACTTTCCTTGTAATCCTAGTTTGTTGATAAAAGTCTGAAATCCCTTTTAGTTAAAACTTAATCTTTTATGTTTTTGGAACAAATCTTTCTGCCCTTTTAAAACCGATCTAGATTGTTGAACTTTAATACTGTTGCGTTCAATTAAGTTATCATTCTGCTCCTCGTGTTCGATCTCGACTACAACTACTCTCGTATACTTGCGGGATATAGCTAGTTGAGTAAAAGATCATTCTTATGATTGAAACTCGTTAGTCTAAAGAACCAACAAGTTTTTGGCGTCGTTGCCGGGGAGCTTCGGTAACTCAATTGGAGTAACAAGTATTACTTAGTATTCGAGACTAGATCATTATACATCATTTTCGAATTTCACATACCTCTTAGTGTGTTCTTAATTTTTCTTGTCACTTTTCAGGTTGTATGCGTCATTCGCAACGAGGTCTTCAAACAACCCCGTTGTTAGACCTTGAGATAGAGCGAAGCCTCTCAAGCTTCAGAAGATCAAGAAGGAAAGAACAATCACAGCTAGAGGATACTACTCCGCCACCATCACCATCTCCATCATCATCCACGCCGTCTTTTTCATCCTTGGAAGAAACTTCACCAAACCTTCCAATCATGGAAGACGACCGCCCGCTCAAGGACTTTGCAATGCCGGTGGCCACAAACATATGTGGAGCCATCGACCTACCAGCCATAGAAGCGAACAATTTCTCCATTACTCCTTCTATGATGCAGATGATCCAACAAAACCGCTTTGGGGGTACCGTTAATGAAGACCCAAATCTTCACATTGCAGAATTTCTGGAGTACTTGAACACTTTCAAAATTAATGGCGTATCTGCAGATGGGGTACGACTGATGCTTTTTCCTTTCACTCTAAGGGATAAGGCCAAAACTTGGCTTTTATCTCTTCCGAAGAAGTTTATAAAAACTTGGGACCAGCTACTTAATGTTTTTCTTGCCAAATATTTTCCTCCAAGCAAGACTGCTCATTTGAGAAATCAGCTCACTAACTTTTCTCAAAATGATGGTGAAACACTTTATGATACTTGGGAGAGGTTCAAAGACCTTCAACGTCTTTGCCCGCACCACGATCTTACTAATTGGCTACTTCTTCAGACCTTCTACAACGGGCTGTTCTATAACACCCGGATGACGCTTGATGCTGCAGCCGGTGGTGCTCTTATGACAAAATCCTATAGGGAAGCCTATGACATCATTGAAGATATTTCACTCAACCATTGTCAGTGGGGAGGTGATAGAAGAGCTAATCCATCATCAAATGCAAGTTCTTCTAGTGCAAAGCCGGGAGGAAAATACACACTTGATGCCGTTGATCTTATTGCTGCAAAGCTTGATGTTCTCACCCAAAAATTCGAGAAGTTGACTACATTGCCGGTTCAATCTGCAGAAGCCACATGTGAAGCTTGTGGTAATCCAGGGCATGTTTCTTCACAATGTTTTGCTCCAAACACTATGGGGGGAGATCTTGAACAGGTTAATGCTATTGAGATGCAGAGGAACAAGCAATATAACCCTTATTCTAATCAATACAATCCAGGATGGAGAGATCATCCCAACTTCTCCTTCAAGAATAATAACAATGCTCAAAATTTTCAGCAAGGGCAACAACAACAACCACCGCAGCAATCACAGTTCAACCGCCAAGGTAATCTGCAAGGTTACAATAATAGGGGTTATCAAGGGCAGCAACAACAGCCCCAAGGATCTTCTCTTGAGGCTATGATGGAGAAATTTATTAACACACAGACGCAGCAAAATGAAGAGTTTAGGGGGAATGATAAGCTACTTAAGGACGCTATTCTTCAACTTTCAGCCAAGGTAGACAACATATCCACCCATACAAAGATACTGGAGAATCAAATAGCTCAACAAGCTCTTTCTCAACAAGGACAGAAATCCGGTTCTCTCCCCAGTGTGCCGGAAGTAAATCCAAGACAGCAAGCCAATGCCATTATTCTAAGGAGTGGAGCTGAAATTGAAAGACCTTCACCACCCAAGGAGAAGGACATGGAGGTACTTAATGAGGAAGAATATCACATTCCTAGTTGCAACAAAGAGCAAGGTAAATCTGAAAATCCGCCGTCTTTCAAAGCCACAACACCTTTCCCTCATAGGCTTGTCAACAATAAAGATGATGTCAAGTTCAGGAAATTTATGGACATTCTTAGCAAGTTACAAGTTAATCTTCCATTTACTGATGTTATTGCTGAGATGCCTTCTTATGCCAAGTTCTTAAAAGACATCTTATCTAGAAGGAGAAGAGTTGATCAAGTGGAAACAGTTAAACTTTCTGAACATGTGAGCTCCATTATTCAAAACCGCATTCCTTCTATTCCGGAAAAGTTGGATGACATGGGTCCTTTCACATTGCCGTGCAAAATCAACGATGTCACTTTTGAAAAAGGCTTAGTGGATTTGGGGGCTAGCATTAGCCTCATTCCAACCACTTTATGGCAAGAGCTACATCTTGGGGATCTAAAGCCAACAAAGATGGTTATTGAACTAGCTGATCATTCTCTTAAACACCCTAAAGGTGTATTAGAAGATGTGCTTGTACAAATTGGCAAATTCTATATACCATGTGATTTTGTAGTGCTTGACATGGTAGAGACCCCCCGCAATCCAATTCTTTTTGGGAGACCTTTCTTGAGGACTGCCGGTTGTCTAATTGACGTTCGGGAAGGAAAGTTGACCCTACGTGTGGGAGAAGAAGAAATTGAATTCTCTATTTCAGATGCCATGAAAGCACCCACACAAGTAAAGGAGATCTGTTTATTTGATATTGTTGATCCAATGGATGATTATGTTGATGATATGATAGATTTCATGATAAACTATTGTGATGACGTCATTGCTGAAAATAATAATTCTGAAA
Organism: Alisma plantago-aquatica; assembly: GCA_963693085.1. Classification (NCBI taxonomy): domain Eukaryota; kingdom Viridiplantae; phylum Streptophyta; class Magnoliopsida; order Alismatales; family Alismataceae; genus Alisma; species Alisma plantago-aquatica. The sequence continues at coordinate 1,481,165,415 of OY856411.1, read as the reverse complement.
ATTCTGGAGTTATTCCTATTTATAAAGCTCAAGCAAATCAAGAAGAAGCTCCACGTGATGAAGAAAAGGTTGATGAAGAAGCTTTAAAGAAAAAGGTAGAACTTAAAGCCCTTCCACCGGGGCTGAGGTATGCGTTTCTAGACCCAAATTCTTCATCTCCTGTTATAATAAATGATGAATTAACCAAAGAACAAGAAAATAAATTACTTGCTGAATTGCGCTTGTATAAAGATGTAATTGGTTATTCAATTGATGACTTGAAAGGCATTCATCCTAAAATCTGCATGCATAGAATAAACATGGAGGATGATGCAAAACCAACTGTTGAACCACCAAGACGTTTAAATCAAAACATGCTTGATGTGGTAAAGAAAGAGATTTTAAAATTAATGGATGCCGGAATTATTTATCCCATTAGTGACAGCCCCTGGGTTAGTGCTATTCATGTAGTACCTAAGAAGGGGGGAGCAACCGTCATAAAGGGAGACAATGATGAGTTGATACAGACACGCATGGTCACGGGCTGGCGTATGTGTATTGACTACCGGCGTCTAAACAAAGCAACTCGCAAGGACCATTTCCCTTTACCTTTCATTGATTTAATGTTGGAACGCCTTGCTAAACACTCTTATTTTTGCTATTTGGATGGGTATTCCGGGTTTTATCAGATTCCTATCTACCCGCCTGATCAAGAAAAAACCACATTCACTTGCACCTATGGCACATATGCTTATCGCCGCATGCCTTTCGGTCTTTGTAATGCACCCGCCACTTTTCAGCGGTGCATGATGGCCATTTTCTCGAATTTCATTGAAAATATTATGGAAGTTTTCATGGATGATTTTAGTGTTTACGGCGATTCATTTGATAAATGCTTGTCTAATTTTTCCTTAGTCTTAGCCAGATGTAAAGAGGTTAACCTAGTGCTAAACTGGGAGAAGTGCCATTTTATGGTACAATCCGGTGTAGTACTAGGACATGTGATTTCTAACAAGGGCATTGAAGTTGACAGGGCAAAGGTGGAAGCTATTGAGAAAATGTCCACCCCATCTTCAGTCAAGGACATAAGAAGCTTTTTAGGACATGCAGGGTTCTATAGAAGATTTATAAAGGACTTTTCAAAGATTGCAAAACCCTTGTGTTCTCTCCTTGCAAAAGATGCAGATTTTGTTTTTGATGAAGAATGCCATAAAGCCTTTACTACACTCAAGGAAGCTCTCATTTCAGCCCCCATCATTCAACCTCCGGATTGGGATGCTCCCTTCGAATTAATGTGCGATGCAAGTGACTATGCGGTAGGAGCTGTTCTAGGACAGCGAAAAGACAGGAAACTCCACGCCATTCATTATGCAAGCAAGACCCTCAATGATGCGCAAGTCAACTACACAACTACAGAGAAGGAGATGCTTGCTATTGTGTATGCCTTTGAGAAATTCCGACAATATCTTGTGGGTTCCAAAGTGATAGTCTATACTGATCACGCTGCAATCAAATATCTCTTGAGCAAAAAGGATGCAAAGCCACGCCTTATTCGTTGGGTGCTGCTTCTACAAGAATTTGATCTAGAAATTCGGGACAAGAAAGGAACTGAAAACAGTGTTGCTGACCATCTTTCTAGATTATCCACTACAGCGGGAGACTCACTACCTATTGAAGATCATCTTCCCATTGAAAGACTCTATTCTCTATCATCCGTTCAAGCACCGTGGTTTGCCGACATTGCAAATTTTCTTGCTACAGGGCAGCTTCCACCCGGCTTGACATATCAACAAAAGAAGAAGTTCTTTCATGACGTAAAGTTCTATTATTGGGATGATCCTTTCCTATTCAAACATGGGAGTGATGGGTTAATACGCCGCTGTGTGATTGAAGAAGAAATTCCCACCATCATTGCTGAATGCCATGCTTCTTCTTATGGAGGCCATTTTGGAGGAGAGAAGACTGCTGCAAAAATTCTCCAAGCCGGTTTCTATTGGCCTACGCTCTTCAAGGATGTGAATCTTTTTGTTAAATCCTATGACAAATGCCAAAGAACTGGAGGTATATCTCGCCGTGATGACATGCCGCTCAACTCTATCCTAGAGGTTGAGGTGTTTGACGTATGGGGTGTTGACTACATGGGACCATTCCCATCCTCATGTGGGTATCATTTCATTCTTGTTGTTGTTGACTACGTGTCTAAATGGGTTGAGGCCATTCCAACCCAATCACCCGATGCTAAATCAGTAATAAAGCTCTTTCAGAAGATCATCTTTCCTAGGTTTGGTGTTCCACGTGCTGTCATCTCTGATGGAGGGACACATTTTGCCGAGAAACAATTCAACAACCTTCTCTCCAAGTATGGTGTCACCCACAAGATCTCTACGCCCTATCATCCTCAAACATCCGGGCAAGTGGAGGTTTCTAATAGGCAACTGAAAAACATTCTTGAGAAGACCGTCTCCAGTTCAAGAAAAGACTGGGCTTTGAAGATTGATGATGCACTCTGGGCGTACCGCACAGCTTACAAGACCATCATAGGAACCACTCCTTTCAAGCTTATCTATGGGAAGTCTTGTCATCTTCCGCTTGAACTTGAGCACCGCGCATTGTGGGCTATCAAATTCTTAAATTTTGATATGAAGAAAGCTGGGGAGAAACGCCTTCTACAATTGCAAGAACTTGAAGAGTTGCGCCTCGATGCTTATGAAAATGCAAAGTTGTACAAGGAAAGAACAAAGGCATGGCATGACAAAAGAATCCGCAGGAAAGATATTCAAGAAGGAGATCAAGTTTTATTATTCAATTCAAGGCTGAAGTTATTTCCGGGAAAGCTAAAGTCTAAGTGGTCCGGCCCCTTTCTTGTATTGAAGATGTTTCCATATGGAGCTGTGGAATTACAAGGAAAAGATGGGAGTTTCAAAGTGAATGGACAAAGATGCAAGATGTATTCATCTTCTGAGATTCTAGACAAAGGAGCCTCTTGCTCCCTCCATGACGCATGAAAAGATTGAAGAGTCTTACTCCGAACTCTAAACGGAGGACCTTGTGGGAGTTGACCCCACATTAGGATAGATTTGTTTTAAGTTGTTTGAGTCAAAAACTCTCTTTAATTTTGTTAATGAGCCCGTCATGGATGAATGTAATAATTTAGACTTGATCTCCATTCGTTCCGTCATAATTTTATGCTGATTAATTATAATTTTCTGCAGAAATCGCATAGTGCACGATGTGCACTCCATTACGAAGTTCAGCAAATGAAAAGACCTGGAATCAAACACGGCGTGCATTTTCAAGCCGCACGCCGTGCATCTTGTATGAGAATTCTACAGGAAGCACGCACGCCGTGCGCATCGAAAACGCACGCCGTGCAACTGGAGCTGTTTTGGTCCGAATTTTGTCTGGAACCATGCACGCCGTGCACCTCCAAAACGCACGACGTGCACCTGGGCGATTAAAGATCTGCAAAAGACCTGGAGCCGTGCACGCCGTTCACCCGAAAATGCACGCCGTGCACTTTTAAGTGAAATTCAAAATATAAAAAGCCCGAGTGCACGGCCTAAAACCCTAACCCTAGCAGCCGTGCACTCTCTACCCCAGCAGATCTAACAGCGCCCGTTCCTTGCTCCGCCGCCAGCCGCCGTGCAACGATCCTCCGCTCGGCCGTGCATTTCCGCACGCCGCCGACCACCTCCTGCAGCAGGTGCTCACCATCTGCTACAGTTCCTTACGCCGCCACTCCAGCTCGCCTCCGACGCAGCCGTGTGCAAGCAGCTCGCCTCCGCCAAGCATCCGTCTGCGCCGACCACCTCTTTCACCTCCCCGCACCGTTCAAAAGCTCCGACGCCGCTGCTCCAGACGCTGCATCGCCCTCGACGCAGCCGTGTGCCAGCAGCACAGCAAGCAGCCGCCAAGCAGCCGTCAGTAGCACCTCCGCCCTCCGTAGCTACCCGTGCCCAAGCGGATCCGCTCCCAAGCCGTCGTTGCCAGCAAACAGCAGATCCACGCCGAGCAGTCCATCACCGCCACCTGCATCCCCTCTATTTCCACAAACCGCACAGCAGACGTGCAGGTTTCAGACTTCACCCAAATCTGCAGGTGCACGCCGTGCATTTCAGGGACACGCTGTGCAACTGCCTGCCAGACACAGATTTCAGTGTATTCGTGCATTCATCTCATGGCACCAACGAAACGCAAAGCTAGCAGCCGTCCAGGATACCACATTGAACCTGAAGCAGGACCTTCTGCATCAAGAACGCCGACGTTTGTACCTTCCACGCAATTCACAGTCAAGCCAGAAGAAGACGCAGATTATCAATTTCTCATTACTAGGCGTGTTCTCCCCTCAAGGTACATGTGCAAAGAAGCAGTGGCCAAACTGGGATTCAAGGATGAGGTAGAACGCCATTTACAATTCTTGGGGCTTGAATATCTCTGCACTCGGGTTACGAAAACCTACCCCCGTTTGGTATACGAGTTTCTTACTACTCTCAAAACTGAGGGTGATCGTTTCCATATCCCGTTTCAGAAAATCAGTTTCCGTCTTTTGGATAAATCGTTCTACATGAATCTAGAGTGGTTCTGTACTTTACTCAAATGCAATTTTGGCGGTTATACTGATTATCCTTCAACTTTCAATAGTGATCTGTTTTGGTCAGAAATCACTTCTGATACGATGCATAAGGCACGGAATGCAAGGGCTTCCAGCATCCATAACCCCGTTTTCCGAGTACTTCATCGTCTTCTCAGCACGGGACCATTTGCAAAGAACGAAACGCAGGGAGTTGTAGGAAAGACTGATCTGTTCTTTCTGTGGTGCGTGGTACAAAACGAGCGCATCAGTTCAGGTTATTACATAGTGCACAAGCTGCTTGAAACAAAGAAGCAAAAGAAAAGGGAAGCGGGTGATATCATGTGTGGCGGGGTAATTAGCATCCTTGCTATGCAGTTGGGGTTGCAGATAGGTGACCTTGAACCTGCACCGGGAAAGAATCTCGTGGATATTACCTATCTTATTTCTTGCGGTCTGATCTCTAGACATGGCAACAGCGAGTCAAGGTTCAAGGTTCACATCACAAAGACCCAGTTCATCATAATCCCAGATGCCAGCCGTAATGATATCAGAGACAAGGCAACCTGGAAAGTACAGCTTCAGCCGGAGAATGAAGAAGGAACACCCGCTGGGGGTGCCAGCAGCTCTACACCGGCACCTACTCCAGCAGAACCTACTCCAGCAACACCTACTCCAGCAGCGCCCACTCCTCAGCCACCGTCCACTAGTACTCAGACTGAGTATGGCTGGACGATGCCAGATGTTCAACATCTCTTCACATACGTGGAGCGGCGTTTCGATCACTTGGACACCTGCCTGGACCAGATGGGTGTGATTAATGAATCCAGGTTTGACCATTTGAGTACACAGTACTCCACTATGTACGATATGGTCAACCGCATGGACGCGTGGCATATCTCACAGGGCCACTACCCAGCGCCACAGTCTTTCCAATCCCCATCCCGCCAGGAGACGACAACCCCCGATGCTCCACAACATCCGTTTACCGAAGAACAGCAGCATCAACATGATCAGCAGGAGATCCACGAGATTGTTAATCAGTTCTTCCCGGACCAGGGAGGCGGCGGATCGTTTTTCTGATATCACTCTTGACAGGTATCCGGTGTAAACTCCTAAAGTTTGGATAAAGCAGTGAGGACACTGCTGATTTCAAGCTTAGGGGGGAGCATCCGGACGGTATCTTAGTTAGCTTTTATTTTCCATGCTATTTGCTTGTTTTCGTACTTTTGTTCTCACTTCTTAGTTGTTGTCTTTTAACCCCCTTTTCTGATGGCAAAAATCTAATACAAAATGAGATTCATTTTTTTTATGTGGAAAGAACTCCTTTGCTTAAACTGTTCGTCCTCTCTTGATGAGAAATTTCAATTGAAGAAGTTGTGAAAGTCATGCATTAATCAAATGAAACCTTGAAACCATCAACATGTATTTAACTCCAGTTTATGCTTCTAGCCTGAATATTCACCTTTAACATCCCTGATTGTTTAAAACATGTAATGGTATCATTTTTGTGAACACAATCAACTGTACAACATCATTTAGAATACGGTAGGACCTTGCCAAGCTCTTAGTGCATATGCAAACTTTCTTTCAATGAAAATTTTTCAAAACAGATGAATGAAATCTAGTTTATGTTGCATTTCAGTTGACTCTCCTTGAAGAAAAAAAAATAAAATAAAAATATTTATACCCCATAAAAGATGGCTACACTACCCACATATCATGCTAGCCTAGTGTAAGTCCGATCTGGCCATGATGGTTAGGTGATATGTCTTAAAAGAGGGTAAATACCCCAACCGACACTCCACGTGTGCATAAGCCTACATTAGCATCCGAGTGTCGGAATCCATAATCCATTGTCATATTTTTCTTTGGAAAAAAAGGGAGTGCAACTAAAATTGTTAATTTTAACTAAGATTTCATCTTTTGTATCCCCAATAGTTGAGAGTTTGAGTTGTACATCCACTAATTGCTTGGCTTGGTCATCCAAATTCTACTTAGTGTTGTTTGATTGATTGTTTCATTGAAATTGATGCAAACCCTGCTGAACTAAAATCTTTTTCTTGGGTGTTCAAGTTGAAACAATGGCTATGAGCATAAACATGTTGATCATGGTTGGTTTGGTTTTATGAATATCTTTCAATTCATTTGACCTATTCATGTTCTTCGCAATTCTTCAATTGTTTTTCCATGCTCTTTTTGCTTGAGGACAAGCAATGGTTTAAGCTTAGGGGGATTTGTTGTGTGATTCGTATATCACCTTTTCTACATATATTCACACACAAATTTAGTTCTTTCTAGCGTAATTCAGTCTCTTTTGTATTAGTTTTGCCGTGTTTTAGCTTCTCTACGCGTTCCATAACTTGTATTGAAAAATTGCCACAAAAAGGACTAATTTCAGACGATTTTTCTACAGAAACAGAGAAATGCACGGCGTGCAGATCACAGATGCACGGCGTGCACCTATCCAGACGGATCAGTTGGCTGAAACAGCAAAGTGCACGGCGTGCAATATCCAGACGCACGTCGTGCAACATTCTAGAGGAATCTGTTCAGTCCAGAAAAGAGAATGCACGGCGTGCAGATCACAGATGCACGGCGTGCACCTGGGACGGAATTTGCTAAAAACAACCTGTAAGGTTGCACGGCGTGCAGATCACAGATGCACGGTGTGTACCTGGGACGGAATTTGCTAAAAACAACCTGTAAGGTTGTACGGCGTGCAGATCACAGATGCACGGCGTGCACCTGGGACAGAATTTGCTAAAAACAACCTGTAATGTTGCACGGCGTGCAACTCCTCAACGCACGCCGTGCACAGATCAGCCGGTTACAACTGCAGTGCAGGTGCACGACGTGCACCTCCAAAGTGCACGGCGTGCACCTGTCAGTTTCAGAATTTCAAATTTTCAGAATACGATTTTAAAGGAAAGAGGGAAGAAATGGGACGGTTACGTTCGACCATTTTGGAAGTTTTTCTCGTCCAAAAGGCAGAGGAGAGCAGAGCAAGGCGATTTGGGAGGAACTAAGGTGGTTTCTTGAGCAAAAGAAGCCATTTCTTCTTCCCCACTTCTCCATTGTCTTCCCCAAGGTGCAGCCAAGCTTCTCCAACTACGTGCAGCTTCTCAGGAGAGGAGTTGGTCCGTTTTGAAGCAGCTAAAGGAAGGGAATCTCATCATAAAGCCGGATTTCTTACTCCTTGTGGTTACATCTTTGGTTCTTTTTGCCTTTTCTTCCCAAAACGATGTCTAGCATTGAGAATTCTGTGGAAATCTTGTTGTACATAGTTATGGACGAGTAGATCCTCTTTCTTGGGCATGGGAGAGTAACTCCCATGCCATAGCATGTATTGAACGAGTAATTTCGTACTAAATGCATTTACTTCTTGTTTCTCTACCTTAAAGGCGTCGGTAGCTCTTTTCCTTGCATGTATCGTTGGCCGCTATATATGCATGATTTCTGCTTTCTTGCTTAGTTTGAGAAAACGAGCAGGTTTGTATGGAGACGTTCTTTTTGGCAACTTTTCTTCTTCTACGAGAGTAGGGAAGAATGAGTTGAGGATCTGTTTGTGATCATAGACGAAATTCATGCACGAGAGTGTTGTTTTGAGTTATGATCGTTGCATCTACACCGGGAGGTGAAATGTAACACATCTCTTCCTAGAAACTCGATCTTATGTATGTTTAAATTGCTTTGTTCATCGATTGCTATGGCATATGAGTGAAATCCTAATGTCCAAGATTCCTAAACTTCTGAAATCGAACTTTCCTTGTAATCCTAGTTTGTTGATAAAAGTCTGAAATCCCTTTTAGTTAAAACTTAATCTTTTATGTTTTTGGAACAAATCTTTCTGCCCTTTTAAAACCGATCTAGATTGTTGAACTTTAATACTGTTGCGTTCAATTAAGTTATCATTCTGCTCCTCGTGTTCGATCTCGACTACAACTACTCTCGTATACTTGCGGGATATAGCTAGTTGAGTAAAAGATCATTCTTATGATTGAAACTCGTTAGTCTAAAGAACCAACATCGCGTCTTGGACACTACTATTTTTCATGCCCATACAAGAACAAGAATGATGATCTGGCTTGGGTTCCTAAAACTTAGAAGTTTAAATTTGAGTAGTTTAGATTTGACATAAACTGATTCTTGATATACAAATGTCATATCTCAATACAATCAAGCTTTGACTTTCATATTCTTATTTTACTTAGAAACAATTACTGAAAACAGTTCTGAATTAGTACATAAACTTTCTCGATCGAGAAACTGTTCGACCGAGAACATTGTCGGTCGAGAATTAGTCGACCGAGCAAGTTACTGTTTTGAAGTCTGCAACAAGTCTGATTAAATCTGTACAAACAGAAGCATTTTCAGTCGAGAAAAACGTCGACCGAGATAAATTCGGTCGACAAACAGTTCGACCGAATCAAGTTCTGATGAACCTGTTTTAAATTAATCTAGTTTGCTATCAATTTGTTATTAATGATTGATTTAATATGCAAATCAAGTATAAATCTTGGAGACCATTTTTGAAACAAGACATATTGATCTTTTTGCATCATGAATTAAGGTATAACATTATGAATATGAAATCCTTAAACATATTGCAAAAGTGTTATATGAAATCTGATTTTGAACAAACCTTATTCATTGATTGAAAAAGTTTATTAAGCATGTTTAGTTACATCATTTGTCTTAAAATTGAAAACTTATGAACCTGAATGAGATTATTTTGATTTATTCTCTATATGGTTTGGCTTAAAACGGAAAATATGAACCATGATTAGTTTAATCAAGGAAATTACTGTTTTATAATAGTCCACATGGTTTTTCCTAAGTACTTGGTCTATCTATATAGGAACCATGTATATTGAATTCTAATCATTGTATGTACATACTTTTATCTTGATCATTGCATTGTGGATATGCTTCTACTGTTCTATCATAATTATTGTGTTATGATCATTGTGTTTCATTGGTTTGTCTAAAATAATCTTTGATCCATATATACAAACCATGAATGGATATTATTCTTGATCATTGTCATTCAGTTCATATGAAGATGCCATTTTGCATAAATAGTAAAATTTCATGGCAAAAATGCATTTTAATTTGAAAATCTGCAGAAATTGCCTCTTGGTTGAAATCAAGTTTGACCAAGGGGCGCTTTGGTCGAAGTCAAGGCCGACCTAAAATAAGCTTAACAAAATGCTTATTTGTACATCATTTTACTACACTTAATCTTAACATTCAAAATGTGTTTATTATATTGAAAACATAATTTTAGTACATAACTCTCATAAAAGGTCAAATATTGATTGTGACCTTAGAATCCTTAAATTATCTTGACTATAAGATTAAGGGGGAGCTCACACAAACTATCTTGATTATGAGATTAAAAAGCTTACAAAACTTTGTAAACATCATTTGAAGTTTGTTATGACCTTAGTATTTTTAATCTTGGTTATGAAAATAAAGTAATTTCATGAATGATATATATATCTTGTTCTTAATGGAATTCTCTAAACAAATCAGGGCTTAACATCCGGTACTTTTGGTTAGAAACACTTTTCATGTACTTTAAGCTTAAATGATTCTCATATCATTTTCAAGGCTTAACATCCCTTGTAAAATGGGTGAGAAATCAATACGCATATGCCATGAACTTAAAAGGAACTCATATCATTTCAAGGCATAACATCCTTTGCAAATGATTGAGAAATAAATTGTGGCTAAATTTAACATTAATTGGTTTGCATTAATCCCTTGATTTTAAACTGAATATCTCTTTAAGGGTTAGCATAGCATAAAATTAAGGAGGAGAAATAAAAAGTCATACTAAATGATTATCTTGGATATCTTTTTGAAATGACAAACGGGGGAAAATAATAGAAAATCAAAAACATAAAATAAAATGAGTTTCATAATATCTCAGCCAGCACCCACTTGCAAAACAAGAATGGCTACAAAAGAAAGGTAAACTTTAGGTACCCACTTGAAAAACAAGAATGGCTACAAAAGAAAGGTAAACTTCAGGTATGAAACTCATATGATTTATATTTCCTTATTTTATATTTAGGAAATGTTTGTCATCTTCAAAAAGGGGGAGATTGTTGGCTAAATTGGACATTATTATAATCCCTTTGTTTTGATGATGACAAACATTTCATTCTTGTGGATCTAACGTGCTACTTGAGTGTTGCAGGAATTAGGTGGATGACAAACTACTTGGAAGATCTATATGCTAAAATTGCTTTAAGTCATGAATGTAATCAAATGTAAAAACTTGTACAAGTATATAATGTACAAGTACTTAGACATCATGTAAATCAAGCGTTAGATCTTCCCTAGCCAATCACAACACTTAGATAGGTCATCCCTTAAAATAGTGTCACAACTGCACACTCATACATACACTTGGTACTTAGTTTAAAACATTGAAACAGGGTTAATCTCGGTCGACAACATTCTCGACCGAGACACTCTCGGTCGACAAACTCTTCGACCGAGAAAGACCCAGGTAGCCGTTAGATACAGTAGACAAGGTAGTTGGGAGTTGGAACGTTATATAGACTTGCTCCAGACAGTCCCTCGGTCGACAAGTCCTCGACCGAGAAGGACTCTCGATCGACAATTCTTCGACCGAGAAGAGTTCTGTCTGCACTTTTCAGAGTTTATTAACTAGTCGTTGCTAAAGCAACTAATGGATACCTAACGGCTAGTTAAGCACTTAGAACCCCCTAGAAAGTGTCTAGAACGTCCTTAAGCATCCATAGGCCATTCCTATAAATAGGAAAAGCCAAAGCACACTTGTGCAACACTTGAGCATATACTTGCAATTGGCTAATCATTCTTGTGAGCAATAGAGCAATTCCAACATTGGCTATTCATTCCCATTGCTCCAATTTCGTGTCCTATAGGCTAGCATCTCCTACCCACATCACTTACACCTTCATATACATTGGTTAGGAGATCAAAACGCTTTATATAAGAAATCAAGCCTTGTGTTACAACGGTATTGTAATTTCTATTTTTCCTTCTTGTTCCTTTATATCTTTTGTACTCTCCTTGCTACTCCTAGGGTTGGAGGCTGCGGATTGGAGAGGGTTTGACTTCTCATGTGGAGAAGGTGGACTTTGGACTACTTCAAGAAGGTTGTCTCAATGGGAAACTACTTCAAGAGGAAGGCTACTTCAAGGGGAACTTTAGGTTACTTCAAGGAAGGCTGCTTCGAGGTTGGTGAGACTACTAAAAGTGTTGTAATTTTATGTAACATCCTTGCGAGGTAATAAAATTAAATACTTTCAAAATCCCGATTGGGTAAGCAACCGGGTAGTGGATTGACTGTCTTAGTAT
>OY856411.1:1481113507-1481148507 GCA_963693085.1 Alisma plantago-aquatica | reverse complement strand
TAAAACACCAAGTAACATGTATTGCTAAAAGCAATGGGTACGCCCTTGATGCTTTTTAAACCTATGACAACAACCTATGGTCAGTTGCCTATTGAGTGGTTAACTATAATTTCCATATGTCGGTGACCTTTGACTATAATCTTAGATGAATTTTGAGGGAGAAATTCCCTTTGAAGGGGGAAGGATGCGATAGCTTGGAATTTCTCTCCTCCTTTGTAAATCTTCCCTCTCCTTTTGTGGCTCAACTGACTTGATCTAATTTCAATTACATAATTAGGTGTTTAGTGTGTAATTGAGGTCATAGTGGCTCTATGATCCAAAATGTAACACTATCTTGCATGTTTTACATGTGTTTTGTACCTTGATGGGCCATCATTTGCCATTATTTTGACTTTCATCAATGAACTCCATGTTGTAAAGTTTTGATTCTGAATCCACCGACACAAAAATCATGTCAATTAGACCTATAAAATGCTAGTTTTGACATTATATAGTTTGGCATGTTTGATTCCTTTTTACTCTCTTCTCTAGCTAGGGTCGACCTACATGGGCCCAAATATGCAAAATTGCAGCCCAGCCACTTACCCCTCTCCCCCTTCCACTTTGGGGAAAACTCTTAAGGAGGGGAAGCTCTTCTTCTACCTTCAACCAAATCGGTCAATACAGTAGGTGAAGGACAAGAACCCTAAACCCTTAGTCCTTTTATACCCCTTTGTTGTTTGCCCTTTGTAATGACCCCATCTCCCGATAACCCCCACTTAAGGGAGACCAAGAGATCAGAGTCGTTATCCCAATAAACCAGATCAAAGGTTCGACAAATAATCAATAATAATTATGAAATTCTACTAACTAAACTGGAATTGGGTATAAAATTAAAACTTTACTTACCTTTGAAAGACTCTAGAAATCTATCTATCCAGAGCTTGAATCAATCTATCTAATCCTCCTTGCACTTTATTTCTTAATTTCACAATGTGTCACTTTAATGTTTGTTTATTTCAGGGTTGTACCTAAAACGCTGACAAACAAAACATCGATCAGTATACGGGTAACGACCCCGTCTCCCAGTAACCCCCACTTAAGGGAGACCAAGAGATCAGAGCTGTTATCCCAATAAACTAGATCAAAGGTTCGACAAATAATCAATAATAATTATGAAATTCTACTAACTAAACTGGAATTGGGTATAAAATTAGCCAATAAATCAATAAAAAGGAGTTTTCTTATAAAAATCATATCTGTTGATAGAAAACTCAGATGAAGAAAGTTAATACATGAAAAATGATCAGAAAAATACGAGAAATGCATTAAAAATAGTTTGGAAACCTATATCAGTATCTTTTTGCAAAAGTATCTAATATGGATAGAAAAGGTAGTAATTTGTGGGTATTAACCCTAATTGATGATCGAAAATAGATTTAATCTTGCAACTGTGTAAATTCAAGCATTATTAACTGGTTTAATGATTAAGATATATTGCAACCTATTTTGATGGGGGAATTGCAAGGATTAGGGTTTTAAACCTAATATGTTGATGAAAATCCTTAGAAACCCTAAGTGAGGGAAAAAGGGAAGAAAGGATATATTAATATGAAAATTAGGGTTTTGTGGTCCAAACCTGATCTGAAGGATCTTAATGTATTATAAGACAAGATAATTAGGGTTTGATGGATATTTTGATAGAAGTAAAATAAAAGTGGTAAAAAGGAAATGAAAACCCTAATTATGGTCGAAACCTTAAAAGGGCTAGTAACCCTAGGGCATGATTAGGTATATTAGACTTGGTTTAATGACATGATTAATGATAGAAAAATTGGATGCCTTTTCAGGATCAATTTGTGTGTGCTTGCTTGATTTATGGATTGATTGTGTTGTTTCTGCATTCAAGTCTTCTTGGCAGGTATGTGGTTAATTATGGTTAATCACATTAGTTTCCCAAGGGTTTTCCGGATGTTTCCTCGCATTGAATGCAATCTAAATAGTTTGGATGTTCATACTGCAATTATAAAGTCCCTATGGCTATCACAGTTATATATACATATGAATTCTCACACCTACATGCTACCCTGATGGAAGATGCCATAAAGGTCAGGCCCAGGAGGGTAGACCCATGGGCACCATGAGAGGTGACCCCATACACCAAGCTCGGGAATGAGAAGGTGGTCTATGATGCATGACTATGGAGCATCATGAGAGGTGACTCCCAGGCACCAAGCTCAGGATTGAGAAGGTGGCCTTATGTCAATGGCAAAAGAGAAACCCTAGAGGGGTACGCCAGGGTTAGGCCAAAAGCGGTGGAGAATGGCACATTGAAAATGTAAATTGTCTTGTTAAATAATTTGATTGTGATTATTAAATTGTTAGCCGTATCTGTGAAATTTTGGATGCCCCCACATACCAGTATATTCCTATCTACTGATCGATATTTTTTTTGTCAGCGTTTAGGTACAACCCTGAAATAAACAAACAGTAAAGTGACACATTGTGAAATTAAGAAATAAAGTGCAAGGAGGATTAGATAGATTGATTCAAGCTCTGGATAGATAGATTTCCAAAGTCTTTCAAGGGTAAGTAAAGTTTTAATTTTATACCGAATTCCAGTTTAGTTAGTAGAATTTCATAATTATTATTGATTATTTGTCAAACCTTTGATCCAGTTTATTGGGATAACGACTCTGATCTCTTGGTCTCCCTTAAGTGGGGGTTACCGGGAGATGGGGTCGTTACACCCTTCTTCTTTTCCCTAGTTTGCTCTAGCCTCCAGATCCCTCTTTTCTTTTTGCATTGCAACTGGCATCCCAACATGCTACCTACTCCGCCCACCCCTCCTTTCCACCTTGAGAGGTGTATAGGCTGGTGTCAAGATGCATCTGGGGCACATAAGCCACGCTCTAGGCCCTCAACACCCTTGACTGACCTCACTTGGGGCTGCAAGAGGCAGTTCGATCATCGGAGAGTAGGGGCACAAGATCCATGTTTCTCCCCTATTCCACAACTGGGGAACATAGATCTTATGGAGCTATATTGTGGGAGGAAGTCGCAACTATGAGCAGGGGCTCGTGACTGCACGTTAGCAGTTAGCAAAGTTTGAATGTGGTGCATACCCATAGGCGATCACTAGGCGAGTGATGTGTAGCGGTTTGGAGTAGGCATGAGTAGGCCCAAATTGTGTGCACCACCTAGGCCATAAATCCTCGATCCAAGGATACATGTCACATGAGAAATAATCAAGGGCATGTTACTTAATTTTTCCTATATTTCTCTTTTGAAACTTCAAAAATTGATAACCCCACTAACCAAACATGGTAAACCAATATATCATTTTTATCAACTCGATGTCACCTACACTTTTGGGCATGGTCCCAGACCCTAGATCTAATGTTTATTCCCTTGATTCTTTGAAAATGCTAACTTTAGTCATGTTGAATACATTTAATGTGCTTTTATGATCAAGCTTGGAGATTTGATTCACACTCCTAATCATGGGATCAATAACTTTCGTGCATCATTGAACTTAATGAGAGTCTTAATCACCCCTATTGCTCGTACATGACCCTAATTGTACATATATAACTAGTGTTGAGTCTTTGATGTTGTGACTTGTCCTAATTTGCTAATCATACTCCTTGATGATACCTAATGTTGAACTAACCTTGAAATTAGTGTCATGTACCCTTTTATAGAATAATATCACCCAATGGACCCCTTTTGGACTATGCTTGTTCTATATGGCACTGACCCCTTTTGAAGCAAAATATACCTAGAATCAAATGTGGAGTCTTGGTAGTCTTAATGCTTTATTTTGGTATACCATGATGTCATAGACCCTAATGTCCAAGTTCACTCTGTGTTAAGTTAGGTTGATGTTTGTGGCTCTAAGTCCACTACCAGTGACCTAGTGTGGCATATATTTCCTGTTTGCCTTCCTTCTGACCCAATCTGGATGTGAATCTAATTATTATGCCTCACCCTTATCAAATTAGGGTTTGGCCTAATCTTTGTGACACCTTTCAATGTGGATGGGTTCACCCAAGTTACATGTCGAATCTATAAACTATGTATGTTAGAATGTTAATACGATGTTGAACTTAATGTTAGTAATATGATGCTTCGACACTAGGGGACATCCAACCACATGTGAATGAGATTTATACATACTATCTTGATGATCCAATCTCATATCTAGTCTAGATTTCATGAATTGATGAACCTTCACCTTTTCTGTGGTGAATGAAATGTGATTCACTAGGTGGAAGCGATCTTTAGCAGCTGATTACTGAAAACCACTAAAAAATTAAAACCATTTACAAAGAGATCCATACATTGGAAAACTCTTTCAAAAAGAACCAAAGTAATTCAATTACATTTTGGTTCACAAGTACATGTCTTGTACCATCTCTTCTCGAGGATTACATACATCAACTGTCCTATTAAAACTGTACATAGGCAGCATAAGAATCTCGAGGCATCAAGCCAAAATCTCAGATCGATTTATTAAACTAACTACTGACTCCGAGGACCTGAGAGTACAAAGACGATACATAGGACTCTATATACAAGATATGACAGCCAGTGCCTCCCTACTATCTATGACTAAATTTTTGCTTCCATATCATGCTTTCCAATTGTATTTAGAAGGTGACTTTCAATAAAAAAAACTTATTTTATTGTCTCCAACGAATGCACTACCCTTCTCAAATTGATAACATGATAGTCAATTATTCAGACCTTTGAATGATAATAAGAAAAAAAACCCAGACATTTACTTCAGTTCATACTCTACCTCTGCTTTAAATATATGATTTTCATATTGACTATATTTTGAACAACATATAATTGAAATCGTTTAACCTTTTTGAAATATAAATATGTAAAAAGAATATTGATAACTTTCCCATTTATTCAAATTCTCAAAAGGTGTGTAAAAGTTATAGTACATATTTTAAGTAGACATGTCATTTATTAATTAATTTTTTTAAAGAACTTGCACATAACATCTTTTTTAAAATAAATAAAGATTACTCTAAGTTTCTCCAATCATTAAA
The DNA here is from genome assembly GCA_963693085.1 of Alisma plantago-aquatica. Lineage (NCBI taxonomy): Eukaryota > Viridiplantae > Streptophyta > Magnoliopsida > Alismatales > Alismataceae > Alisma > Alisma plantago-aquatica. The sequence goes on along the minus strand of OY856411.1, from coordinate 1,481,143,462 downwards.
TAATATTATTCTCATGAAGTCCATTAAATATTTCCTAAAAATTCTACTAAAAAGCTAGCACCTGAATTGAAAAATGTGATAAACAAAGTCGTATCACTTTACTGGGAGGAGAAGTTGTCCTTCCAAGTGCTTTTCTTATATATATACACATAGCATCATTTCCTTAAAATAACCATCAGTCAACAAATATTTTTTCCCGTCCAAGTCTATAAGGGCTCCACTAACTTTCCTTATGATTCATTTTCCAAGGCAAGGTAGGTGACATGATATGCTATCATATCTTTTTTTTTTGACAGCATATGCTATCATATCTAATTCAATAGTTAAGATGTGAATCGTACTATATATAAAAAAAAATGCATTATCAACTTCCATTGGTTCTTTTGTCCATGGAATGAGTCATAAAGTTCTTGGACATTTCCCTTTTTCTAAAATTATCATCCAACTGAAACACATCCCGAAAACCATTTGGATTAATCATTTCCAACAAGATACTAAAATACCTCAAATTTACAAAACAAGATTTGATGTACTATCTTTAAAAATCATATTATATATAACTTTAAACAAGAAAATGGTGTTTCTCCTCTAACAGGCATCCTCTCAAACAACTGTAAACCAGGACAAGCAGCCTCTAATGCTGTGACCCAAAAGGTCCCCAAGCATGGAGCAGCTCGTGAAGCTAATCATCACCATTTTCTACCTTTCACTTTTGATAGCTTTGAGGTGCTTTCTGATGAAGCAATTACCCTTCTCCAACACCTTCAAAAAATTTAAATAGAAATCTTATGATTTCTCCATCTGCATCAAATAATTTTGTTTTAGATCCATATGTTTCGCCATTCAGAAAGGACATGCAGCTCAGTTTGTTGCCCGTGCTTCTATCAAGACATTCCTGTGATGATTGTGATAACATATATTTATTTTATTAATAGTCTTACATAATTATAGTTGATGAACTATTATATATTCCTCAAAATTATCATTTTTTAAATTTCTTATCCAACATTATCAACAACACTTATGAATTCATAAAACTTGTTCGATTATATCATAATATATTAATTAAAATATATACTATAAATTATATCTTATTAATATCAAATCTATAAATTCTCTATTTATGTAAAAGACCCTCTAGACTGCATCTTTTCCTCTTAAATACAATTTTTTTCTCTAAAAACAACAATTTTAAGATAAATATTGCTAACTTCTTAACATTTTTTTCCAATACAAAATGACATGTTAAGTTCTTAATAAATACTATGTAAAACATCTCATACTTTTATTTCCTCAGAGGGCTTGGTGCCTAACACTTTCTAACTTAAAATCAATTTAAAGTTGTTCCTATCATTTGTTACTCTCAAAACAACCATGAAATCCTTCTCAAAAGAAATTAGTAAAAATGGTAGAAATTCAATATTGTGATGTTTGACTAAGAGTTCTATATTTGTTTCAATACCACTTTAAAATATCAAGAAACAAATCATTTATCATCTCTCAAATTATTTTACTTATTTGAAATGAACATCTAGCCTTATCTTTCTTGAATTTAATTTCTTACCTGGTGTTAACAAAAAATCATAAAACTTTGACCACTGGTATATATTTATATAAGGAATATAGATAAGGTCTCAGACTCTTAAAATAAAATCATCTAATATTTTTAATCACTCATAATCCCTTTTGTGTAACTAATACACATATTTTTACATGAATATTGCTAAAACAAAAACTTATTCAACATATATTTCTCGTAATACCAATGATATATATATATATATATATATATATATATGAAAAATTAATTCAATCATGTCAATAGACAAAATACCATTTTGTGCTATTGTGATTATGGACCATTAATGGGCTCAAAATGTGCCTATAGATCATTACATCAATGTAGCATATGTGTCTTGTATTTCGTTGTGGGCCTCATAAGGATAGAATTATATACATTAGATTAATTATAATTTGGGACGTTACAATTCTCTCACCTCTTTAGTAATTTTGTTCTTGAAACTTAGATAAATTATAAGAGGTTACCCACCTTAGAATTTCACATACCTTACATACACTAACTCTTGACAGTTATTATAAAGTCTTATAGGCATATTCAAAGTATGGCCCTCTCGTAGATAACAAATTACGTCTAACATCCTTATCAAACTATCATGTATAACCAACATGAAAATCTATAGAAAAATCTTTAGCATAAAAAACTATTCTTTCTTTAATCTTAATTCTTTCTTTTTATGTATCTTTCTCTAGAAAGTTGTACTATGGTACCTAGGTCTCATGCCATGTAGTTAGGTGTTTGGGTCATGTTTCTGGGTTGACCAACACTAGGGCCCAAATCTAACACTATAATCTCATTTCATCTAATTAAATATGATCTATATGGATTTTAATGCATTCTGACCTCGTGGTCTTACCATGATCTTAAATCTTAATACATGGATCTTATCTTGGAAACATAATCATGATTTAATGCATTCAATCCTATGATCTTATCGTGTATTTAATTCTTAGATCTTAATCAATCTAAGAAATCTTGTTAACATGTATGTACTTGATATCTTACACACAATATATCCATTTAAGTAAGAAAATATTACCTATATTTCTTATATTAATATTATTCGTAATGACTTTCTTCATCTTATCATGGTTCTTTAGGTTGGGTGAACCCAAGGTACTGATAATGACTACTCTCTCATGAAACTATGCTTATCCCTAGGTACACTAAATCAAACCTTAGTCAAACAACCTCTCTAGGCTATTTCTCATGCGAAAATCATCTAAAACACAAAATCACAATGATCCTTTATCATTGATCCCTACTATCACACATCTAAGGAGAGATTGGGGGGGGGGACATAGGGAATACCCACCACCACCATCGCGACCAACACACCACAACTTTTCCCCTCCATGAGTCTAAGCTCGGGTAGTAAAAGGACCAAACAAGGTGGTCGGGAACACCCACCATCCAGTCAAGAGCCCTTGACAACTCCCCTGCACTTGCGAGACACCATGAAACTAGAAACACTAGTCCTCTGGAATCAAAACTGAGCTAAAGCCAGAACTGGGAAAGAAAAATGCCCCGCCCAAGCCGGATCACCCCAGCCAAATCTGCACACCACCTCCAACACCAAATGAGGCAGAGCGCAGCCTCACCCAAGGGACGATATTGACACAAACACTATTTTTTAGGAGTTGAGGCCAAATACCCACTCTGCCTAGGAACCTACCAAACCAACACATTCGAGAGGGAGGGAGAAGAGGGTTATGGGGGGGATCAACGGACCTGGGTGAAGGGGAAGAAACTGACCTAGATGAGGGGGAAGTGCCTAGGGGGAGTAGGGGCCCCGAGGACCGGTGGAGACACCCTCTCCCTCGAGTAGATAAGGGAGCAATCAGGATCCCTAGAAATCACCTTTTCGATCTCTGCATGTGGAACAGAATTCCATTTTTATGTATTCTAGGTTACTAATAGATATGCAATTAGGTTTAGGTGACTATCTACCTCAAACTTTTGCTGTCAACCCCCCACCCCCTCGATGCATGACGACCGGTCATATATTTGAAAGTGTCGTGTCTTATCATATTTATCCCATCTGATAGTACACATGTCCCATACCATATGCACTAAAAAGAATGATACAAGCATAATAAGTTTAGATTTATGCATACAAAACTTCAAAAGCTTGTGTCCCATACCATAAACATGTACAAAAATGAGAGGGCACAACATGAACAAATCTAAAGTTAATATTATAAGTCTAAAGCATATAGACACTAATACTAATACATATCTCAACTTCTATTGTCTGACTAAACATGTAATCTAGATTCTATTATATTTCTCTTACTTCTTTTATAACTAAGTCTACTAATTTTCTTTCTAAATCTATTTAGTCTCACTTGTCTTCTAATGGGGCAAACTAAACTAAGAATATAAGAATTTTCTTGATGGACATATACATTATTGCTATGATACCATATTGTAACAACCCAATTTTCTTATCACATGAGTGGAAGTAATTTTTTTTTCAACTGGGGAGTTTACTAACATGATATGAATTACAATAATGATCAAAGAACCATTACAAACTATGTATACAATAATTTCTCATAACTTCTCAACCAAAGAAACATGGCTACATCAAATTATATTAAAAACCTATATACATGATGCTAAAACTTGTACTCTGTCTTAAAATCTCAGATCATGTAGATGGCATCATCAAGATAACCTCCTAAAGTTGTAGCTGCATACTCCATTCATGACTATCTCCTAAAGTTCTATACCTACATACATCTCGTTCCCAACCATGCACAAAGGGAAACCTAGGTTAAAGTAAGTGGCATTGAATTTCTAATAAAATAAACATGAATATACTATAATTGAAAGATGAACTAAGATATGAAAACTGTAAACTTATATCAAACCAATGTATCTTTTATTTTCTTGTGGCCATCATTACACGATTAGTCCTCCTGAATTGATGTATCTACGCACTGAAATAGTGTCGAAGTACCTTTGAATTGACACCACATGCCTCTGAATGACACTAAGGTGTCTCTGAATTGGTGTGGCTACGTCCTGAATTGGTACCAAAGTACCTCTAAATTGGAGCAAACACTCCTCTAAATTGGCAAAAGACGCCTCTGAATTGTCTCGAGAGTATCTGAATGAGGACTTTTCATACATTGTGTTATGTGAAGGGTCTGAATTAATTATCTTAAATATGAACTTACTGAATTCTGAATCTGAACTTATCTTATATTGAAACTAAATAATGATAACTAAACATTGAATAAATTCTAACTCTAAATCTAGTCTTCAAAAAATTGTCTTACTTAACTGATGCATTAAAGATATTCTATTAAAAAACTAAAACCTTAGTAAACTGAATTCTTAATTGAAATCTTTTCTCATAAATTCTAAATTAAATCTAAATATAAACTCTAAATCTATATCTAAATCTAAATCTAAATCTAGATATGTATCTTGATTACTAGATAATTGAGATTGGATATGAGACTCTTATTAGGTATGTGGACCTAATTTATGATTACTCACCATGGGTAATCTAAATCTAAAATCTAAAATCTCAAATCTAGATTCTTGTTGTCCGAATAAATCTTCATCTAAAACTCTTATTTAATAGATCACTTAGTTAAATTATGATATATGATATAGGACATATGTGTCTAAATATTTAAAAAATAAACTGAAATGAATCTAAATCTGGATGTAGATTCTGATGTGCTTATTCTCTTGATAAATCTTAATTGAAGCTCTTGAATTTAACAAGTATATAGAAACTTATATATGAGCCTAAGGGCTTGAGAAACTAAACTGAACTGAGTATGAAAATAATGAGTGTCTAAAAGTAATATAAATATCAAACATCTAAAATCAGAAAGTATAGACAACATGACTCCATTTAAGAAAGATATGATTTCTCAAAGTATGCCAGGATATAAAATACTAAAGTCTAAAAGTAACTTAATCTCTAAATTGCTTTGTAGAAAGGTGTTGGTGGAATAATAAAGATACTAAAACTCAATATATATGACCCACTTACCTCCATGGGAGCAGCCTAATATTTATTTTTGAATCTTTAAGTGCCACACAAAATTCCTTATTACATGCCCCCTTGACATCCATGGCATCTCTGGCAGACATGTCCTAGCTCATACCCTTGACACGTCTGATGCAAAATCCATGTCTAGTGAATCCACATGAGTACATGATCTGACATTCCCCAATCCTTCATGTACAATGGACCAATATGTGTTGCGCTCCCACTTATGACAAAAGACCAACATAACTGTCAATGTCCAATAATATAATACTTTCTTCATTCTCATGAATCAACCTCTTAAAAACCTAAGGACACCGCACAACCTTCATATGCAATGTAAATCATGACTAATAGAAGTCTATGTTGGATAACAGAGAGGAGCTATAGATCGACCACCATCATCCTGGAAAACATATGTGTCCATCTATACACTTCAATCCCTCATCATTCACCATCTTAGACCATTCTTACATTATGCACATACAACCAATTTTAGATCAATTTTTGTGTAGGAACACTATGATAAAAATGGGCTCAAGATTGACTTAAGATACGTTCTTATAGACATCTTAGACCAGGTGAAGAGGTGCACAACTAATAGTAGAGGAGGAAAATGAGAGGCTTGGAGAAGTCAAATTGGTTTCCAATGCGAGGCGGTGACGTAGAAATATCATGTTATTGTCTTTCCTTCGATATGTGTACGTTGATTATAAGAGATCCACAAGATTCAAAAACAATCTTATTTATTATCTTTGTAGTAAAAAATGTTACTAGATAATAGATAATTGTCACTGCCAAAAAGCAACTATTAATATAAATGTTCATGTTGGCATAATGGCTCTGCATATTGCTACATGCATATTTCCAACTAGTTAAGGCTAGAGTCTAATATAAAACTTCAAGTGGATACAAGCATCTGTTGGAAAATAATATCTTTGTTATTTTGAATTCCCATGTTAGATAAATATTACCTTGTATATATACTCAAAAGACTAGCACACTATTGATATCTCATATTTAACGAACATCTAATTACTTTCCATTTGACTAGAACAATATATATAATAAATTTTGACATGGTGACTCAAGGACTTCCACCAGGCTACATGACTATAAATCATATTTAATTACACATTGAATAAATCATTTCTTATTCAGATTGAAATCATCTCTCATTATCTACGATTGAATTTTCTTTTCCATATCATGCTTTCCAATTGTTTTTAGAAGGTGACAACTCAATACAAACACTTTTTTTGTAATCTCCAACTAATGCGCTACCCTTCTAAAATTGATAGCATAATAGTCAATTATTCAAACTTCTGAATGACAAAAAGAAAAATAACCAGTTTAATTTATACTCTACCTCTGCTTTAAATATATGGTTTTCATAATGACTATATTTTGAATAGTATATAATTAAAATCATTTAGCCTTTCTGAAAATACAAAGTTGTAAAAAGAATATTGATGACTTCCCCATTTATTTATTTTTAAAAAGGCATGTAGAAGTCATAGTAAATATTTTTAGTAGACATGTCATGTATTATTTACTTTTTTCTCTTTGAAGAACTTGCACATAATGTATTTTTCATAATAAATAAAAATTACTCTAGGTTTCTCCAATCATTAAATAATATTATTCTCATAATAGCCACTAAACATTTCCTAAAATTCTACTAAAAAGCTAGCACCTCAATTGGAGAATGTGATAAACAAAGTCATATCTACTTTGCTGGGAGGAGAAGTTGTCCTTCCAAGCATTATATATATATATATATATATATATATATTAATACATAGAAATATTTCCTTAAAAGAATTTTTGGTCAACAAATATTTTTTACCCACCCAAGTCTATTAGGGCACCACTAAATTCCCTTATGCTTCATTTTCCAAGGTAATATAGGTGACAATGATATACTATCATATCTAATTCAATAGTTAAAATGTGAATCATACTATATCTCCAACAAAATAATTGCATTCTCAACTTCCATTGATTCTTTTATCCATGAAGTGAGTCATAAAGTTCTTTAATTTTTCCTTTTTATATCATCTAATTAACACATATCCCAAAAATCGTCAGCTTATTCATTTCCAACAAGATGCTAATTTTTTTTTCAAATTTACAAAACAAGATTTGATGTACTATCCTTGAAACTCAAATTATATATTCCTCAAAATTATGAAATAATTTTTTTTAATTTCTTATCTAAAATTATCAAAAACTCTTTTAAACTCATAAAACTTGTTCCATCATATCATAATATATTAATTACAAACAGATACCTCTAATTCATATCTTATTAATATTAAATCTATTTATTATGTATTTCTGTAGAAGACCCTCTAGACTACATCTTTTCCTCTTAAATACGAATTCTCCTAAAATAACAATTTTAAAATAATATCACTAACTTCTTAACATTTATTTTCAATAAAAAATGTCATGTAAAGTTCTTAATAAATAATATAGAAAATGTCTCATACTTTTATTGCCTTAAATATTTGGTACTAACCACTTTCTAACTTAAAATTAATTTAAAGTTGTTCCTAGCATTAATTACTCTCAAAACAACGATGAATTCATTCTCAAAAAAATTACTAAAAATGGTAGAACTTCAATATCGTGATGTTTGACTAAGAGTTCAACATTTGTTTCATTACCATTTTAAAATATCAAGAAACAAATCATTTGTTGTCTCTCAAATTATTTTACTTATTTGAAATGAATTACATCTAGCCTTATCTTTCTTGAAGTAAATTCTTTATCTAACTTAAAGAAAAGATCATAAAACTTTGACTACTACAGTGTATTTATATAAGGAATATAAATAAGATATTAGAATTTTAAAACAAAATCATTTTATAATTCTAATCACTCATAATCCCTTTTTGTGTGAATAATATACATATTTTTACATAACATTGTTAAAATCAAAAACGTGGTCAGCATGTGTTTCTCATTATATCAATGATGTAAATATATATTTTTCAAAAAATTATATAACATATGTCAATAGCCAAAATACCATTTTACACTATTGTGATTATGGACCATTAATGGGCTCAAAATGCACATATAGATCATTAGATCAATGTAGCATATGTGTTGTGTATTTGGCTGTGGGCCTCATAAGGATAAAATAATATACATTATATTACTTAGAATTTGGGACGTTACAACAACATGCCTCATATCAGGTTTATATATGTCCAACATCAACCCTAGGTCCAATGCATGGTCTTTTAAACACATATTATACATATTATATGGAATTAGGGTTAGGTTTACATTATTTATATAGACCCTAAAAAATTGCCTTTTTATTGTTAATGAATTTCGATTCAAAACTTACAATATTACATAAATTTTCTTGAGTTCATAGCATATTTTAATTTATTTTGTGACTTATAAAATACTAGTTCTGAATTTTAGAATTATATTCAATTGGGAAAATCTTTGAAAAGTTACATATTTATTAAATTGGAATTACGTGATAAAACTAATACCATTGGGTAGATAATTTTATTATGATTCTAAATATATTTTATTCTATTTTTTTAACATTGTATCTATTGACTATGAATTTTACAATTTCCGAACCAATTAGAATACCCCCAAAATCAACATATGTAGAAAAATCTTGGATTAGTTAGACGGGTCATGTTGAGGTGGACCAATCAGAATTGGCCAACCGATCCATGTCCTGCTATACACATCACACATGGATAAATCCAAAATGGAAGGGTGAAAATATGATAGTTCCACCAGATCCAGTGACAAAAAGAAACCCCAAAATAGAGTAGTGAGGGAAACCTAATAAATGTGATTTTCTTCCCAAAGAACCAATTGCCAGAACAACACAGAGGGAGTAGGTGCTACTATTGATCCACCCCTATGATTCTGGGAGCCAAGTCAAGAAGAAGGGAACCCTCCACATACCACCAGATGATACTCACCAAGAATAAAGAAACTGTATAATCATGAAGGCATGCCATCTAGGAAGGGAAGAACCATTCAAGTAATAGGAAAGGCAGGAGAAAAGGGAAAGGTAGGCTTTACCTTGGGTCAAGGAAATCTAGACGAGAGGAGATTCATAAGGAATCCACAAACTCGTCCGCAATTACCATAGTGCACTAGAGGGTCAGTGGCTCCATGATAGAGAGGCTTTGCATGTCTTCATCACTGGAGATCAGGGAGAATGATTGAAAGAATACCAAAGGAAATTAGGCACAAATAAACACTCCGAAAGATATAGGGATGGTGTATGTGAGTTTTATTGATGAACAAAGGCGTCTGCTTGCAAAGTTGAATCTGATACCTAAAGGAAAAAGGTGTTGTAGGTTGGGGACCAAGGAAGGCGTTACAAAGAAATTGGTGGATCAAAGAGATTGTATGTGACTCAAGGGTGCTTGAGTATTCAACCATATATAATGCTTCAATGTTTCTAGATTTTACAAAAGTGGCGGATTGGGTATGCTTTGGGGGTTTTCACTAGGGAAAATGAAAGGTATGAAAGTGTGTATGAAAGGATGTAGAATTGTGAGGTAAATGGCAGAGACAAAGAAATAATAGAAAGTCATTGATTAGGGAGAGAGAAATAGCAAATCCCAATTGACGTGCATTGTACGTCTGGTTTCCAAAAATAGTTGCCAAATGGAAGACAATTCCTATAACATCCCTAGAATTTCAGTCTAGAATAAATGAGATCCAGTAAAGATAGGTTACAATATAGTTTCTTCTTATAATGTAAAACCCTAGAGTAACCCATGAATATGATGATGGTACACTGATTTGCATCATAATTAAATAATGCACAATATCTAGCCCTAACTGTTCCATGATGACTAGTTAGGGTTTGAATGATAAATTGGCCATACACATGTTCATAACGAATCCCCTCAAATGATATATGAGTAGAAAATAGAATATTAGAGGTTCTTCCAAAATTTATTAACACAATCCCTTTTACGTGATTATTCATGCATTAGTTACCTTAATTAGATAATAATATAAAACACATGTATCCCTAACTCAAATCTAAAATCTAATTGTATATTTGAATTCCTCATGGTCGAATTATTTAACCCATGAAATTCGATTAGATTATATAAGTCCTAAAAGTTTCAAAAGAAATTGGGAAAAAAGGGAGAAATAATGGCAATTATTGGCCCAAGGATTTAATTATACACACGATCATACCTTGATATAGTGCATAACATGTAGTTGAAACAAACCCAACTCTTTGCGAGCCGTCAGATGGGAATTGGAAGGGAGGGCCTGTGTCCCCTACCTCACACAATGTCTGCACAGAGAAAGGAAACACAATCACAACCCCTTGCCTACAATAACTCACTCTTCCCTCATTGGGTTCCCTTTATCTCACTTCCAACATTTTTAGGAGACTATCCTAAGTCCATAGAACCATGGTATCACCCCTATCTCTAGCCCTAGAAGAAACCCCAATTCATTCACGTCTCCAATTTTACATAGCCGCCATGCTACTTGACAAAACTGACTTTTGTCGACTCCTAGTGATCCAAAAAATATCTTTGGAACCCCATGGACCTTTACCTTGTCTCAGTTTCTATCAAAGATAATAGTGGAGGCACTGCAAATCTAATCTTCACTCGGGTTGATGACAAGCTCAAGGTAGGGCCTCTGACCACTCCAGACCAATTCCCTATCTAGTAACCTTCCTGGAACTTTTATCTTACTTTCCCTAATGTTTTTTGAGCATGAGTATGACTCCTATTGGTTCAATGAGGTATGGTCATGGCTGGAGGTGATGGTGGTGGTAAAGCCTTTCTGGTGATGTTCTCATTGCGATCTTTCCTCTTAGACCTTTAGTAGGTCATTGCAAAGTAAAGCCAAATTGTTGTCCTCAGTTTTAGTGTTGCATTATCAGATTCAATGTCTTGAGCTTGTGCTATGTTTCTCGTGGTAGGTAGGTGAACCTGTGTCATCCTTGGCCACAACACACCGTTTTATCTGGTTGGATAGGTTCAAATGAGCATGACAAACTCAGTCAGTTCGGTGTTTTTTCCTTATATATGCTTTGAAACATAAGGTTTCATCCTAACCTTATAGACCTACCCATAGCTATGGTGGCACAATATGTTTTTCCTATCTCGATATAACAAGGTCTCTTCAAGAAAGCATCCTAACCAAAAGGACCCGAGGAAACTTTTACAGTGATTATTCTTTCGAAACCTTGGGTCTACTTACCATTTTTATCAAAGCTACATGCTACATGATGCTACTTTCTCCATGAAATGGGAGGGGAAGAATATTGGTAGTGTTTTTACATCTTTGACCATGGGTTATATTGTTGATGTGTCACAGTGCTTAGGGTGACTTGGGGATTTATTCATTTGACTGGGTTATCGATTGTGTGATACCATAAGTAGTCTTTTATAAGTCACAATTAGTCATGCATGAAGTCATATTTTAAGCAAAGGGTAGAGTGGTCTTTTTTTTGGTTTAACCAATTCTATAATTATTAAGTGCTTTTATCTAGTATCTAATTGGTCAGTCTTTAATAAATCATAATAGTTGATTAGTAACTCCAGTAGGGTAGAACTATACGTGACAACCTGACTTTTCTCTCTCCTATATTTTACTATTTCTCTCTTATCAAGTGGTCTATTATTCATTTTGATGTTATTTTCATACTTGAATACTCATGATACTCCATTGTGGCCACTACAATGATCAATTTCACAATGTGTGACTTTAATTTGAAATACTGAACTAAGTATCATGCTATATCATACTATAATATTGTAAGGTAAATTGAACCTTTAATATATGACCTTCGTGATCTTCAATGTATATCATGATGTAGAGAATTTAACTACGAATCTAATAGTGTAAAACTATCCTTAATTGGAGCTATATAGACAAAGTTACGATCCATTGAATATCTCTATTTAATGTTGAGTTTTATTTTGCTTTCGAGCCGCAATGGGCCCAACCATGGGGCGCGGCCCAGTAGCCACCTCCCATGCTAGGGAAAACCCTAACACACATCCCTTCTTGTCCGTTAGATGGCCGATCTACAATCTGACAGTTCATAGGTCATCATCTACCTTGATCTGTACATGATCGCTAACACTGTAGCAGTGACTATTCATCCTCCAATACACAACATTTTGGTCTCTCTTTTGAGAAATTGAAGTTCCCAACATATCCCTCTCTTCATTCCCAGTTCATTTTCCACACTTTTCTGCTTATTTTCATGTCCTATCTCCCCTCCTCCCTTGTTCTCTTTTCCTTGCTCAGTGGCAGCACTGCCGCAATAGCCGATGTGGGCACGCACACCCTGCTATGTTGCTACCACAACCAAGCTCGTCTATGGACTCGAAGAAGCAAGGCAATCAAGGACAACTGGTTTTAAAGCATCTACATAGCCTGACCTCACCCCCTTCTCGAGCTTTGGTGAGTAGCTCAGTTGCTGCCGCTGCAAGATCAAGGTCCAAGAGTAGCCATTTCGTGAGAAGCCCTCACCTCCAGATCTAGGGAAGATGGCAGTGAGCGGCTAGGATGAGTTGTTCCCCTCCCTTCCCCCTATCTTTCTTATTAGTGGGCCAATGTGTTGACCACCTTTGTGTTGGGTTTTAGGGGATATAGAGAAGGCAGTGGAAACAAAAAATTTCTTCTCCCCAAACCCAGTCTAAAGGAATCGCGTCAACGTCTATACAATAGGAAGGATGGTTTGTAGAAACATACCTTGTCCCGAGGCTTGCTCAGTGACATTACCTCACGGGTTGCACGGTCTTCACCTCCGGTCTTGGACAGTGTCTGTGTAGCTCATGGTCTCACCGAGACTGTCGAGATTGATAGTTATCCTCCGAGCGGTAGAAGTCTCCCGCCTCTGTAGTAGTCTACATGGACCACCTGGAACTCCGATCTCCTTGTCCCACAAGGAATCGGAAGGAGTCACACCCTCCTGTCGGCGTACTAGTCACCTACACACTCTCCTACCACCAGTCACTTTTCTGCAATTGTCTTTCCCTTGCTGTGCCTCCCTTATCGGGTAGCACTTGCTCGGGCTCTCTCGGTTACCACAACCAGAGAGAACAACAACTTTGTAGAGCAACTGGTGTTCTGAGTTGTTGTTTCTGAGAAGCCCTTAATACCCCTATATACATAGGAGGGTCATGGGACAATGTTCTCTACCCCGAGCAATGCGAGATTAAAGCAGGAGTAGAAGGGTTCGAGATTTTCCATAAAACAACCAACTGCGCCAGCTGAACCGATCATTTCAAACATGAGACAGTCGGTTGGGGACCTGAGCCGATCGGTTCACACTTGAACCGATCAGTTGGGGCACCTGAGCCGATCGGTTCACTTCTGAGTAGACCTGTTCGTGGTCCTGATCATTTCCCAATTGACTTTTCCTCTTTTGTTTCGAATTGATCCAAATACCAATCCTTGTTCCAATCAAATTGGACAAGTGAAACGAAAGGAAATTTCTCACCAACCTGACTTTCCCAACTTGCTCGTTTGGACCTATTGAGCCGATTAGTTCAACCCTTGAACCTGTTGTCTCAACCTGTCCTGAGTCGGTTCGTCACATGAGCCGATCGGTTCACCAAGCTGAGCCGATCAATTCATCATATGAGCTGATCGGTTGGGAGTGCTGACTGTGCAAAATCAGTCAATTGCAGTTTCAATCAATCTGATACCCTAATCAATCGGTCCAACACCTTGAACACTATGATACTGAGCTATCAATTGATTGAGTGTTTAATTGAACCACTAAACTCTTTTAGTAATCAATCTAAACATCATTTGTGGATAAACTCCTCTTCCAGGTTAAATCCTATGTGTGTGACCCTACAGGTCCATTTCACGTTGGCAGTGAAAATCCATAACACTTATGACTTCACAAGCAAAGAGCGGTGCCTAGTCGCACATCAGTGATACCCAAGTGAAAAGGAAAGTTGGAGAACAACTTTCAATCCTACAATCCGTGAATGGTGTTGTAGTGAATGTATAATTCCTTTGTCACTGATATCCCTAATGAACTCAAGGCATGGAACAGTCATCCTGTCAATGTTCATTCACTTTCTTGATCTCAGAGTAGACTGGAGGAGATATGTATGCCATCAATATCACATATTGATTCACACATGCGTGCACACGCCTATCTCAATCCTACTCATCAAGTGGCCATGGATATCAAACTCCCTCAAGAGGGACAAATCCCATATCTATCACTCACCCCTCAAAAGCCCCATGTGTCAAAGCCACCTAATCATCACCTTTATAACAACCCATGTTTTAGGACTACGTTTGATGATGTCAAAGTGTACCCAATGACATGTGTTGAGTGTAGTGATTTTAGGTCAAAGAATCACACTCACCACCATCACTATGAGAACTGACTGTGACTACCAAGTCATGGTTCCATGTGTCAAACTCACGGTGGGTCTGTCCGGTACACTTGTTCTCTAACAAGTACTTATGTGTTTGGTCTGATATCTCCATATCATGACTAATGAGATTCTGTCATCAACCAACACTACACTCTAGTCTTGTGTGTCATTGCTGTCTATCTACCTTCCACAATGACTTCCGACCAGGGACATAATAAGAATGTACAAACTCTTAGCATCCGTATGATCTCATCGTTCAGGTCCTCAACCTGAAAGCATACATCATTGAGTACTGTCATTCTCTAGACATTCAATATGTTCTATCATTATCTCATATGACTGAACCAGAAAGAATTGGAAGCTTGCCTTTGATGTTTATCAAATCAATCTTAATGTATCCCACCAATCATCCCATGATTGGCTCTCAGGGCATACACACCAACAAACTCCCACTTGCACTGCGAGCCAATCACCCTTGAATCATATTCATAGTGATTTTAAAACATGTCCCACATATTACTGTACTCTAGTGCTAACATAGTGAGTTATGGCAACACCTTGCCAAAGTCGATATTAACTGCATGTCTCACATCTCTTCACTGTACGCCACACGTATGAGATGGAGTTACCGTAATATGCGATCTAGTATTCCATTGCTAACCTTTAGCCACATTGCATGACCAAGCACTCCTAACTTGCCATCAATGACCGAAATATCTATAAGTTCATCTCATGAACTTCTAGATCCATATAGTATCCACTAATGTTCTCTAACACACGGATACTCGACTTTTCCTTTTAAACACCTTTATTGGAACGTTTCCATTTATCAACAAACATTCACTTTTATATATCTCATATATATTTTGCGATTAATTTTTATCCTTTTCGGAAGTTCGCATCCGTGTAACTCATTACAGTGAACCCTTCCTTATTTCCATAGAACTATTACTTCTCAAGTACTTATCAAATTCTTATGGTATTCCAGTAACCCTTACTGGAACTAGATAGACATCCACTGTCATGTCCCACATACCAGTTATCAGGATGAGCACATCATATTGTCATGTCATACATACAAGATGATGAATGCATTTTATTCTTGCTATGTCCATACATGTAAGATGATGGGATGATTACATACATGATCAATCCTTATCTATTCTTAGTGTTTCCATTCTTCATAAGAATCAGACACTAGGCCTTGGTATACTAACTCCATGTAACATGGATAGGTTTTCTCCCACTGATTCTATGCACACTGAACCCTTCAGTATAGATTGCCAATGTATGCTTTCTCTTTTCAAGTCAAGAGGCTTTTAAGAACTATCTCTATAGATCTCTATTCCTATCACATAGGAAACATCTCTTTATTCCCTAAAGATAATTTTTACTTTGGATTTCCATTCTAGAACATTTCATTCCCCATCGACATGTGGAATGCAAATACGCTCCCACTAAATCACAGATCCCTTCTTTATCTTTGTCATATCAGTGAAACCCTTTGACTATATTTTCAAAGTAAAGACCCAACTCTAAGTTTCTTGTACTCAATCAATCACATTGATTAGTCCATTGTAACTTATAGACTTCATTTGCATTAATGGATTCATAAACCTTATAGGTTGTGCCACGTACACATCCTTGTTTTATTCCTCATAGGAATGCAGTTTTAGTATCCATATGCCAAACCTCTTAGTCATTAAGTTTCAATCAACAAGCATCATCCTTTTCAAGATGTTATCCATGTGTCTTAATGCTTAAGACTCATTCGCACTTATGGATTTCATCCCAATGGGTGCTACCATCAAGGTCATACCTTATGGTTCACATGGAAGTCATTTAGGATGTAATAGTCATAAACCATAACTCAAAATAAGTTCCTCATATTTATCTAAATAGTTGATTCATCACATGACCAACTTATCACATAGATAATTGAGGTGTATATGTCAAGGATATAAGAACTCACAACTCCTTGTGATTCTTAATGTCCTTTATTAGTGTGGGGTATTCTTTATTTAAGAAGAAATTAGTTATTTGATAATCATCCTCTAACTCCTTAGAGTATGACTCCTTGTTGATTTAGACATCACCATGCCTTAATCATGAGTTTACTATGATACACTATCATAATCACTCATAAGGATCTCAAACATTTGGTTCAAGTATTTCATTCATTGATCTCATCAAGAATTAGTACTTTACCAAATTCACACTTCATTTATGATATTCTTAAACACTTCAAGATATTCATATTGGTATTTCTCTAAACACTATTTGAATTACTAGCATTAAGTTCAATAGGTATGTAAATACATCACATGTATTATACCTAATAGGATAATCATTCTCCCACTACCTTAGTGAAGATTGATTACTCATGTCCAAGAGATTCATGTCTCTTACTGGTTCTCTAACCGAAAAGAGTCTAGACTTATCCATCATATGGAAACTAGAAATGAATTTCTCATGATTTATGCTGATTTGATTGTTTGAGTTATCAATAACCTTTAGGTATCATGTATCTTATGCATACCAAGTACCACAAGATAAATAAGGCATTGCCACAAAGATTGAAACATCAACTTTATTAATTGCCATCATTGTCATACAATATGCAAAAAATTAAGGTGTTTCTATCCATTGGCAAATATGAAATAGCAGTTCATAACTCTATTACATGCCTTCAAGGCTAAAAATAAACTAAAGTACTCCTATTTATGGCGGCAACACTTGCCCCATGTATTGGGTGCTTTACACTTTATATCTTGGTATCATGTACCTTAAAAGTGTTATAAGTTTATTTCATGACACCTTCAGGTGGAGACGTCTGTCGCCTCCTTCTTCTTTAGTTCTTCCAGATAGAGTGGACAATTCCTTTTCCAATGTCCTGGATTTTGACAATGGTGGTAATTGCCTCTCTTGGTCATGCCTTCCTTGGCCTTGAGAGCTGAAGACGCCTTGGGCTGCTGGCTAGCATCATAACCCTTCTTGGCTTTGCCCTTGCCCTTGCCCTTGCGCTTGGACTTGCCTTTCTTGTTGCTGATCATCATCACAGACTTAGGCTTGTCCTTCTTCATCTGTGCCTCGGCTGTCCTCAACATGCCTAACAACTCTGTGAACGGCTTGTCAAAGTTGTTCATGTTGTAGTTCATCACAAACTGACTGTAGGATTCTGGCAACAATTGCAGTATCACGTCAGTAGCCAACTCTTGGCTCTGGAGGAATCCCAGTCTCGTCAGGTTCTCCACATACCCAATCATCTTGAGTGTGTGAGGATCAACTAGATCTCCTTCTGTCATGACACACTTGAACAACGCCCTAGAGACATCATATCTCTCTTGTCGTGCTTGATCTTCATACATGTTCTTGAGATGTTGAATCATCTCAATGACACCCATTTTCTCATGTTGTCTCTGTAACTCGTGGTTCATGGAGCACAACATCAAGCACTTTGCATCAATGGCATCTTTAGAATGCTTCTTATAAGCATCCCTTTCTGCCTTTGGTGCAATAGGAGCAGGTTCCTCTGGAGCTGGAGTATCCAGGACATAGAGCTTTCGATCTTGAGTGAGAACAATTCTCAATGTCCTAAACCAATCATGGAAGTTAGTCCCATTCAGCTTGTCCTTTTCAAGGACCGATCACAATGAAAAGTGATTGTTGTTTGTTGTCATTTGTACTACAAAAGGATATATATGCAATTTAGTCCAAAACTCAATTTTGACTTATTTTGATTGATGTGAAAGGTTGACGAAATAATTAGGACTTTAATTAATTACCGCTCCCACTATTTTTGTTCAAATTGATAGCCCTCACCATCAATTCGGAAGATTGCAGCGTACAATCTTCTAGTGGGTCAAGATCCTGAAATCCTCTGAGTCATGGACCAGCTAGGGCTGTCACCCACAACTTAGATCTTCCAAGTAGGCAACTTTTGCCAATTGCATCATATGCAACCCTTGAAAGATGTCATATGCAACTCCTTGCCATGATCACCTCCATGCCTTAAGGTGCTAGATCCTATCTAGGTCACCTTGTTAAGTACGACCCAAAGCCAACACAATGAATATGCACCCTGCTAGGATAGACCCACATATCCATCCTTCACGCTTCCACGAGATAGACGGTGCACCACGCTAGGGCGTGCCCACACTTGGCCAATCAAGCTTTTTACGTATGTACATTTGGAAGGCATCTAAAACTTTAATATTTAATGAGGGATTTGGTTATTATAGGTACATATACATCGTACGTATCATATACATGCTATATCCTACAGAAAACATGCGAAATGATAAAAGCGATGATTATGGCCATCCTAATGTGATTCCTCGAGCCAAGAGGAATCACGGTCATCTAGGTATACATCACATGTAACCTGTCCATGATGAAGTGCTATAGCCGTCCGAGTTGATCAACTCATCACATGAATGACCTGCTTGTCCTGGACGATTGTCTGGGTGCCACTAACCGATCAGTTGGCTCCTCCAACCGATCGATTTGTCTGGTTGTCGTGCATCTCCTCAAGTCGCCACCCGCTCGTCTCGCTCCTCGAGCCAATTGTATGGATCACCAACCGATCCGTTCATGCCTTGAACCGATCGTCTCAGTCATCGTCAAATTGTCCTCCATTCTTTGACATAACAGGAAATATAAAAAGATCTATCCTATTTACATTTAAATTGGGAAACCCCGAGTTACATTCGGGGGGAGCAAAGGTAGGAAAGAAATCTCGAGTTATCTCAAGTTACATCAAGAAAAGGAGGTAGGGAATCAGTGTGCAGACCAAGATGCAAGCAACCACATTCAACCAAGCACACATACGTAGGGTTTATTGGCCACAACCACGCTATACATCCACCACAAAACTCATTTAAGGGTGACACATATCAAGTGAATTTATATTACATATCATATATGTATATTGGGATTTGTGGACTTAGGATTGGACATACATAAAGCCAATTTTATTTGCATCGTATGCAACAAATAAAGGCGACAAACCAAAATCGATCACATCAATAATCCTAAAGTATAGAGTAGTTGACGTAGCTCTGATACCACTATTGGGTTTTAGGGGAGATAGAGAAGGCAGTGGAAACAAAAAATTTCTTCTCCCCGAACTCAGTCTAAAGGAATCGCATCAACGTCTATACAATAGGAATGATGGTTTGTAGAAACATACCTTGTCCCGAGGCTTGCTCAACGGCGTTACCTCACGGCTTGCGCGGTCTTCACCTCCGGTCTTGGACAGTGTCTGTGTAGCTCCTGGTCTCACCGGGACTGTCGGGATTGATAACTGTCCTCTGAGCGGCAGAAGTCTCCCGCCTCTGTAGTAGTCCACACGGACCACCTAGAACTCTGATCTCCTTGTCCCACAAGGAATCAGAAGGAGTCGCACCCTCCTGTCGGCGTACTAGTCACTGACACACTCTCCTGCCACCAGTCACTTTTCTGCAATTGTCTTTCCCTTGTTGTACCTCCCTTATCAGGTAGCACTTTCTCGGGCTCGCTTGGTTACCACAACCAGAGAGAACGACAACTTTGTAGAGCAACTGGTGTTCTGAGTTTCTGTTTCTGAGAAGCCCCCAATACCCCTATATATAAAGGAGGGTCATGGGACAGGGTTCTCTACCCCAGACAATGCGGGATTAAAGCAGGAGTAGAAGGGTTTGAGATTTTCCACAAAACAACCCACTGCCCCAGCTAAACCGATCGTTTCAAACATGAAACGATTGATTGGGGACCTAAGCCGATCGGTTCACACTTGAACCGATCAGTTGGGGCACCTGAGCCAATCGGTTCATGGTCCTAATCAGTCCCCGATTGACTTTTCCTCTTTTGTTTCGAATTGATCCAAATACCAATCCTTGTTCCAATCAAATTGGACAAGTGAAATGAAAGGAAATTTCTCACCAACCTGACTTTCCCAACTTTCTCATTTGGACCTGCTGAGCCGATCGGTTCAACCCTTGAACCTATCATATCAATCTTTCCTGAGCCGATTGGTTCATCACATGAGTCGATCGGTTCACCAAGCTAAGCCGATCAGTTCATCATATGAGCCGATCGGTTGGGAGTGCAGACTGTGTAAAATCAGTCAATTGCAGTTTCAATCAAACTGATACCCTAATCAATCGGTCCGACACCTTGAACACTATGATACTGAGATATAACTTGATTGAGTGTTTAATTGAACACTAAACTCTTTTAGTAATCAATCTAAACATAGTTTGTGGATAAACTCCTCTTCCAGGTTAAATCCTATGTGTGTGACCCTGCAGGTCCATTTCACATTGGCAGTGAAAGTCCATAATACTTATGACTTCACAAGCAAAGAGCGGTGCCTAGTCGCACATCAGTGCTACCCAAGTGAAAAGGAAAGTTGGAGAACAACATTCAATCCTACAATCCGTGAATGGTGTTACAACAAATGTATAATTCCTTTGTCACGGATATCCTGAATGAACTCAAGGCATGGAACAGTCATCCTGTCAACGTTCATTCACTTTCTTGATCTCAGAGTAGACTAGAGGAGATATGTATGACATCAATATCACATACTGATTTGCACATGCGTGCACATGCCTATCTTAATCCTACTCATCAAGTGGCCATGGATATCAAACTCCCTCAGGAGGGACAAATCCCATATCTATCTCTCACCCCTCAAAAGCCCCATGTGTCAAAGCCACCCAATCATCACCTTTATAACAACCCATGTTTCAGGACTACGTTTGATGATGTCAAAGTGTACCCAACGACATGTGTTGAGTGTAGTGATTTTAGGTCAAAGAATCACACTCACCACCATCACTGTGAGAACTGACTGTGACTACCAAGTCATGGTTCCATGTGTCAAACTCACGGTGGGTCTGTCTGGTACACTTGTTCTCTAACAAGTACCTATGTGTTTGGTTTGATATCTCCATATCATGACTAATGAGATTCTGTCATCAACCAACACCACAATCTAGTCTTGTGTGTCATTGCTGTCTATCTACCTTCCACAATGACATCCGACTAGGGACATAATAAGAATGTACAAACTCTTAGCATCCATATGATCTCATCGTTCAGGTCCTCAACCTGAAAGTATACGTCATTGAGTACTGTCATTCTCTAGACATTCAATCTGTTATATCATTATCTCATATGACGGAACCATAAAGAATTGGAAGCTTGCCTTTGATGTTTATCAAATCAATCTTAATGTATCCCACCAATCATTCCATGATTGGCTCTTAGGGCATACACACCAATATTTTGACCCCACCGCTTGGTCAACTGGATGCCCGATGAGTGGGATGGTTGCAGTGGTGCGTGGAGATCAAGGGAAGCGAGCAGCGATAGTCAGAGGCTGGGCATCGTTGGCGACCGCAAGAGGACAATAAGAGGCACTCGTGAGCGTCTGAAGGCGGTACAAGACCATGAATTCCTGAGTCAAGAACTCAGCCATGCACACCATGTGAGCCACACGATCTAGGATCGGCCGCCGATATCAAGGCATAAATGAAATGTAACGTCCTCCCGCTTTTCCTATAGTTCTTGATGCAAATATTAAAAAATGCCTAGCTTGCTCATCCTAAGGCCAAAATATATGAAACTATATATCAAATTGATCCTCTCGACGAGACCTACAACGTTGACCTATTTTCAGTCCCTGAATCTTCTTCTATTCTCTCTGTTTTTCTTAAAATAGGATCTTTGACTATGTCGGCCTCTTTTATGCAATGTTGTAATGAATATCAAAACTTGGATACATTTTGACCCTCCTAAGCATCATAGCAATAGATCGTGTGCTCTTGAGACCCTAATGAAGGTCCTAATCACCTTATTGTTTATTAATGACTCCTTTTGTACATATGTGACTAGATTGGACTATAATGATGTACCTTTCCATATGATGACTAATCTTGCTTTCTAATGACATATAAATAGTTATATGTCCTAGAAATCAGTAACTCCTTCTATGCATACCCCAAATAGTATTTTCCCAATTTCCCTTGTGCTATGTTTATTTCATATGACAATTATGGCATGAATGCGGCCTATGTATGGAAATTGCTGGTTATACCCAAGTCATATGGGGTCTTGGATCTTTTTGATGCATCAATTGATATTAAAGCTTTCAAATAGTAACTTCATGATGTTTTGTGACCCAATTGTCCAAGATCAACCTCATCCATGATATATTTATGTATGTGCACCTTTTTACCCAAATGGACATAATGCTTGTCTGTCTCCCTTGGCACTAATCTTGGTGTGGATCTGATTGTTATGCTCTCCCCTATCACATAATAGGTGGTATATCCCTTATGACCTCCTTGATATGGATGTTCCATATAATCCATACGTTGTTCCCTAATGCCATGTGTGAACTATGTCGATGCTTGCATATTTGTTGTAATGTGATACCCATGGTTGGGAATATGTTGCCTAAACCCTAGGGAACATATACCTATATTGGAATGTGTTCCTTATGACCTAATGTTACTATTCTAGACCATATTTGATTCTTGGTTCTCATTTCTTTATGACCATGACCTTGTTTTCCCTATTATGAGTCCTTTGACCTTGAAATGTACATAAGGGACATGAATCTTGTAACAGTCTTATAAAATGGATGGAATCTCAAAATGATATGAAACTTGAAACCCACCTTGATGATGAACTCTAAATCAATAAAGGACCATATATAGTACTAATGAGAAACTTGGAACCTAACTTGGACAAAACCCTAAAATAAAGCTAGTTAGGGTTAATGATGAGAATCTGATGCATGCATGTAATCTTGTGCTTAACCATGTGTTTCTTGAGACCTAGATGGTCAAGGATAGGTTATGAAATCCCTAAAATTTGGTACGGGCTTTAATAATTATATGAGTATGAATTTATTGATTGAATGTGATACATATGTATGATTTTTTACTTTCTCAAATATTGCCATGTAGTACTTTAGTATTGCACTCGATGTTTGTCTTGTACCATGTTTTATAACTTGCAAACATAATATAGAAACTCCATTATACAAACCTCTTGTACCTTCCTGAAGTTTTAAGGGTAAGGACATGAGGATGGGCATCCTACTTGAGTTATCAAGATAGAGCAGATCATTGATGAAATGGTTAGCTAATCTTGAGCACCCTCATAGAATCTTTCGGCGAGAAGATGTCCATAAAAGGCCTTACAAATACATGATATTGATGAATGCACGAAGTGATGGTATAAGTTGAGTGAAATGACATAAAACATGGACTCTCATTTTTCTAAATACTTAACTTGTCTATTCTTGCTCATTTACTTCTGCAAATCTTTTCAAATTATGCAAAGCTTATGTATATGTATCTTTTAGCCCTGTACTCGGCATCTCATGTGTTGGACCCGCCTTGTTTCACATATTTTATAGGTTCAGAGATGGCTAGAAGTTGACAGGCTTGGTGAGATATGTCAGGTGTACTTGTTGTAGGATCCCTAGTATACATGAGCAGATTGGTAAAATTTTACTCTTGAAATATGTAATGGAAAGCTTGTAATAAGACAATGTTGTTTAATATATCTTATTGAATGTTGAGACTATTGTTGGTGACTTTATCTTGTTAGTTGTTCCTGTATGCAAAGCATTTCACGCTTCCTCATGTTGTCTTTGGTATTCGTTTGGTTCATGGGACTGGGATTCTGGTTCCATGACACCATATATGGTTTTTGATCAATCTATCATGGTCTAACCAATGGGATAGCTCAAAGGCCATGATTTGGCATTGTCTTCACAAAGTTTTAGAGTTATCATAATTAGGGTTTAGAATCCTAATTAGATTCTTTTGGGTGTAATTACAAGGTAATTAAGGGCGGACATCGGGATCTTTAGAATCTTGATTCCTACTAATGTAGGTAAGTAGTTCATGCCCATGCATACTCATATTTTTTTTTGAAGTTAAACAAACAAATTTCATTGTGGAGGAGCCATAAAACATCTACATGAGGAGAAAAACAAACTAAAAGACCACACAAAGATCAAGAACAGATACAAACCACCACAAAAACTCATATCGGAATCTGATAAGGACAATGATGTATAGATCCCTCTTCTCCTTCGTTGGCCAAGGCAGGTTTCTATGAGGAATACCTTCAACCTGAGTTTGTATATGTGGTAGAGTACCTACACCAAATCGGTGTTCCAAAAGGATATTTTCCCGCACTTGTTGCCATACAAACTCCACAACAAAATTGACCGAGAAATAAAATCTACCACGAGAAGAGAAAGCAGCGCTGATTAACAGTGAGATAGACAAAACAAGAGAACAATCTAAATAGAAAGCCAGTAAAATAGAAAGGGGATAGGAAACTCATCGCAGTCGGGCTCAACGACAGGGAGGAAGAAGACCGCTGCCTCTAAAGACACCACACCCACACACCTCCCGAAGAAGAAACCCTACTGATTACGGGCGAGAAGAGGCCGAGGGGAGCGGGGCATTGCTTTGCGGTGGCCAAACCCACTCCCCCTAGCCAGCCGCCTATGGAGGAAGAAACCCTAGCGGCGCTAGGGTGAGAGAGCGGGGAGAAAATGCCAAACGATTAGATCATCCTCAAGATAACTCCCTGAGATCAATATATTTAAATGTTTCACAAGTAATAATTTTTTGATTTATGTGATCCAATGTTCAATGATTATAAGTTAAAATATGCAAGTAAGTTTTTTCATACTTTCATGATTATGCCCTTATATGTGCCTAGTATCTGAAATAGAGATACATCATCATGATTCATGATAAGATATGAGAGTAGAATGCATTTAGTTATGATTAAGTTTGAAAGATACGATTTTATAAGATTCATGTTTTAAGATTTATAATAAGCTCATGCTAAGACCATGAGATCAGAATACATTAAGACTCACGTTAAGATCATATTTAATGAAATTTTATAGAGATTGAGTTATCTTCTTAGAAATCATATTTTAGATATTTGAGTTACTTTCATATACTTAGTATTTGTATACTCAATTCAGATTATTTTTCTTAATCCTTAGACTCAGATGTCATATATCTAATCCCAGAATTTAATTAAGTCATTCTATTAAATAAAAGCTTTAGATTAAGATTTATCTAGACAATAAGAACATAAGATATCAGATATCAGATTCAAATTTAGAGTCAGTTCATAATTAGAAAGTAGAGATACATATTTCAAATATGAATTTAGATTCAATTCAGAATAGATATACAAATACAAAGATAATAGATTCAGATTCAGAGATAAGCAATTAAAAACATAGATAGTAAAATGACATCAGAACATTAATTATACAAATTATAGGATAAGTCATCATCAGAGAGTCCCAACACGATTCAGAAGACACCATGGGTGTCATAGAGGGCATGTTGTGCCAACGGAGGGTGTGTTGCACCGTAGAGGACACTTTGGTGTCAATAGAGGGCACGTTGTGCCAACAGAGGGTGCTTTTCACCATAGATGACATCTCACTTTAACAGAGGAGGACTTATCATATAATGGTAACCACAAATAATATAAAAATCATAAATAAAAGATACCTTAATTCAGAGCATGCACATAATCTCATGAAGAAAGAAACTCATATAAGAAAGAAATGACTCAAGCCCTTTGTGCAAGTCATGAATCCCATGCCCTTAATGCAGGACAATTCAAATACATAACCCATGCCCATAGTGCAGGTCATGTGACCCAGGAACCTTAGTGTAGGTCATCAGACCTAGGTACTAGAGTACAAGTCTCCCGATAAAGATAAGTAAAAAGGTAAGAGTTTAGTTGAAGAAATAAGAGTTATTTATGTTTCAGAATTTGTATAGATTTTATGTTAATTTCATGTATAAAATGTTTGAGTATCTTGTAGTATCTTATTACTTCAGTAAAAAATATATTAGATTACTCATTCCATTTAATCTAGCGACAATTTTTCCAATGTATGGCTGGGAACGAGATGTGTACAAGTGAGGAGCAAGAGCAGAAGTAGCACCCACAAACTTGGAGAACAAAAATAGAGCATGCTAAGATCTGGTAGGGTGTCAACTATAAGATGATCCTCAGATCTATATACTCAACTATATGTTTCAATGTTTAGAACTTTAGAGTAGAGACTATGTCTCAAGATGTTAAGTTAGTTTTCCATGTGATATCCATTATGTTATGTTTGTAAGAACAATTATGAGAATTTTTGATATTTTAGCTTGTGTGATTGATTATGTTGTTGTTATGAATGCCAATTTTATTTAATTCCCCATTAAGTACACCAGGTATGGATAACTTGGTTTCACTTCCTCTATGTTCATGTGTGTGCCTAGGGAGGGCATTGCAATACCTTAACCAGTTCGATCTGAATCAGAAGGTCTTGAAAGACCACATGTTCAATCCAAAAGAGAAACCGATGTGTTGATGGGCAGAAACTGGGATTTATAGAGTGGACCCTATAAAAGTGAATGTCTACCAAATTAAGTATGGAACTTTATACTTTTCCTTCCATAGTCAATTTAGCCCTATACAAGTGTCCAAATATAATGAAAATTTACAAATAAATTAACTTTGA
Source organism: Alisma plantago-aquatica (assembly GCA_963693085.1). Classification (NCBI taxonomy): domain Eukaryota; kingdom Viridiplantae; phylum Streptophyta; class Magnoliopsida; order Alismatales; family Alismataceae; genus Alisma; species Alisma plantago-aquatica. The sequence goes on along the minus strand of OY856411.1, from coordinate 1,481,115,908 downwards.
TGAGTAGAATCCCAATTTGGGGTTTGTTTCCACTTTTGAAGACATTAACAATATTAGTTAATGTTTTAGAACAACACCCATATTTTCTTGCCCTAAATAAATTAAGATATTTAGGATTGTTCAAATAAGTAGAAACTTGGCACACAAGCTAAATGGGACCCAAGGAGCACGATTCTTCCATTGTATTTGGGTTTTCAGATTTCCTTATATGATTTCTAATCCAATTAGAGTTTTAGGCTCATCACCATTGTATTACTATAACATCACATCATTACCATCATTATTTATTATCTATAGTTCCATTATCTTCACATTGTTACCAAAAAAGTTTCCTTATATTATTATGCACAAGTTTCTATATGTTCTTTTTTATCATATTTTTTTGGTCGATCATAACACACCTTGCTTTTTTTTTTTGGTATTTTTGAGAGTTCAAAACTGTACAATGCATGAGAAAAGAAAAGATATTTAAAAGTTTTTTCTACTAACTATACAGTACAGAGAATAAACTTCAGACTATGTGTATGTCCTTTAGAAAAATCTTCATAGTACCAAGAAGACATGAAGATATGTTAGCAAAGAACACCAGGGATCATTCTCGATAAACCTTACAGACCAAAAAAACGTGTATAAACCAACAAACCACTACTCAAGCTCAGGTAAAGAAGAACTTGATAATTCTGACTATATTTTACAGAACATAGGAGCAACAACAAAAAGAAAAACCTTCCACTTCTTCACAACATGGAATACTAGAGCACATCTTCAAACTAACTTGTAGACTAGACAAATAAGTAAAACAAAGAACACAGAGAGATTCCAGACATCAACCATACACCATATAGAGGCCAGGAAAGCTCCACTAATCACATACATAAAAAAGGAGAGAATTCAAACTAATCAGAGAAGAGAACAAGGCTCCTTAGCACATCAATACAAGACCTGACATCAAGAGAGCCTTCCAGCAAAACACACTCCATCATTTGAAGGAGTCGAATCACACCGTCATGTACAAGAAACAAAGAGAATAAGGACCAAAAATCAACAGAACAAAGCTTAGTTACTGAGAATATCAAAATTAGATTTGATCATTTTCCAAATAGCCACCAAACTTAACAACATGTCTTCATGCACCCTCCTATTTATTTCAATCCAACTATTATAGAGAATGAGAGAGCTGATAATCTTAGAGTTCTTATTGTTCTTCTTGTAAATATCATTCCAGTTCTTTGGTAAATCTACCCAAAGGACTTCAGAACAAGCATGAGTCTAGAGATCAGAAACATATTTACATTCAAAATAGATATGGTGAGTATCTTCCTGAGCACTAAAGCATAAGAAGCAGATAGAAGCAATAGCAATCCCCTTTCTTTTAGTATAGACTGAAGTAGGTAGCTTGTTGTGTTTTGCTTTCCACAGATGAATCTTACCGTTCATATGACTTTTGGAACTCCATATCCATGAGAATTTCAACCCCCCTGATTCTAATTGCTTCCCATACACTCTCGATACAAGCATTCTTACTCCCTTTAAAGACAATATGATATGAATATTTAGCAAAAATAGTAATAGCATTCACCTTTTCCTTTATAATATGTGTACATCTATAATAAGGAATACAACAAGTGCCATTCTTGATAATAACATTTAAAAAAGGATCTCTACAAATCCCAGATCTAATAAGCATACCATTTGATAAAACATCCTTCAGACACTTCTTTTTGAACCATGAATCAAGCCATGTCATAATTTTATCACCAGTACCAATGATGAAGTCAATGTGCATTAGCAGAGCTTCTCTAACCCAAATGATACTATTGAGCATCCATGAGAAGTTGGAAGATTCAACTATGATCCAGAAGGAGTCCTTTTTTAAGTACTTCTCACCAATCCACTTTACCCACAAATTATATTTTTTGTTAGCCACATCCTAGGTATTAAGAATAAGACAAGCATAAGCAAGTTCGTTACTTTTTCTGATCCCAAGACCTCCTTACTTCTTGGGAAGTGTTATATAATCCCATTTGACTAGGTGTAAATTTCTTTTGTTTTAAGATTGACCCCATAGGAAATCCCTACAAAATCTATCTATCACCTCCAGAATAGAAGTAGGGATAGCAAATGACGTCCCAATAAATATGCATAGATGATAGGGTACACTTAACCAATTTTAATCTGCCAGTAAAAGAAAGCATTTTAGATTTACAACTATCTAGCTTCGTGTTGATTCCATGACTTTAGAGTAGTGCTTCTTGGTAAGCTTTCCCATAAACAAGGGTAATCCAAGATACTTTGAATTATTTGTATCCTCAACCTCTATCTCTGGTGCAATGTAAAGAAGCTCTTCATCAACATTCTTCCCCAGAATTATAGCACTCTTGGAAAAGTTAACATTAAGACC